>JANDJT010000206.1:20819192-20833287 GCA_024331685.1 Stegophilus panzeri | reverse complement strand
GTCTGTTTATTTAAATGTGAAAGTGCAATAAAAATATGTTGTCCCTAAAATCAATGAATAATCGTGATAAATAATCGCGATCTCAATATTGATCAAAAATAATCGGGATTATCATTTTGGCCATAATCGTGCAGCCCTATCCTGAGCTTTAAATTAATTATAATAATTGCCTGAATAACTATAACAAGAATTTGAACATTTAACGTAATTTTATTCATGGGAATCCATGTCAGTCAGTAAGAGACAATAACCCTCTCACACAACCAAAACATTGAGAGATAAAGTAACGTGAAATATGCACACTGCTGCCATGGAAGGAAAGGGAAACCACCTTGATGTCCCGTAAATAATACTGACATTTAGAGGTAAAAGCTATAACTGCATTTCAGAGGCTCCGTGAAAAAAGAAGCCATGTCAATACTTTTTCCTGACAAATAACTGTTTAAATATGAATATGAATCTGTATAGGAAACTGCATGGAATAAAATCAGGAAAGTACACAATGAACAAAATTCCATCACAGCAGGAAAAGCAGTTGAGAAGAAGGTAGGCGGTCCACTGTTTACAGGTTAATGGAATAAACATTTACGTCTCCGGGGAGAGGGGGCTCAGCAATGCCTCTACCCAATCCTCTACCCACACACACACACACACACACACACACACACACACACACACTAGGTTTTTTCGAAGTAAGGGAAACCCCCTAGTCATGTGCTCTAATAGCAAAAGCAGATGAGAGAAAAAAAAATAAAATAAATTACAGAATCCAGAGGAGAAAGAAGATGAGAAGGTGCAGAAGATGAACAAACAAGAAATTATAAGAGAAGTAAAAAGTGTACATCCGAATGACAAGTTTAAATTGTATTAGTGCAAACTCATGTGTAGTCTCATGTAGATTTGTGTTGATCCATGTAAAACCATGGGCCTGGATGAACGTTTTTTCAGTTTCACTGTGTACTGTACTAGCTCTATACTGTATGGCTGAAATGACAATAAAGCCCTGACCTAACTTGACTTTAAAATGGCCACAGAGTACTGACAGAAAACACTTTAATGCGTATCTGCACGATGCAGAAAGAAAGTGTCTTACTGACATTTTATTGCTTTATCCTTATTCTGATCACTTGAATGTCTGTGTTTGGACAGAACATCCACACTGAGCACATCTCAGACAGGGCAGCCTACAGTACCAAAATACAGACCTGGACACCAATACCACCTTAAGAGAACAGTGATACTCAGATAAGACCATAGCCAAAAAAAAATCATTATGAAAAATGGCTTAATAAAAGATTAACAACAAACATAAATGCTCTTCAGTTGTTGGATAAATTATCTGAGGGCATTCCAGCCATTTAGCCATGCACAATTCTCACAGTTTTCTCTATGGTTACCTGACGGATTCTATCTATACAGCCAAGACACTAGAACTACTTCTTTGTGGTTTCTGTTATAAACTGTCAGGTAATGAGGATTAGGACGGATGCAATTGCAGTGAAGAGCTTTATTATAGGAGAGATAAGCAGATAAATCCAAATCGTGAAACACAGGCGTGGTCATAACAGGAAGAGGTTCAGGCGAATGGCAAACGGGCATGAAGTAGGCAAGGCAAAGCATGAAATGAGAAACTAGAAACAAGATCCAAAACCAGACACGAGAACAATATAACAAAATCTTGGTATGGTGATAACACGCAATACTTTGCGAAGAACATAGATACACGAGAGTAAATCACAAACGTAATCAGGGGTGAAACACAAAACAGCTGAGAACAATGAGACACATAAGGGAAACAAGCAGTGACGATACAGGGGCGGAGACTGGACAGAAATCATAATGTCAACTGCAAACCTGGAAGCGTGCCGTCCTGTTCTCCAACAGGGGAAATCCTGACTTAAACTAACCTGAAACAGACATTACAAACTGTGGTACAAGAGAGGAAAGGATTATTCACAGCGATGCAGCTGTATATGCCTCAAAAGAAATTGATGTGAACCACCTGAACCACTTTATTACCGAATAATCCATACAAATAAATTCCACCACTGGCATGTTTGAGCTTTTTCTTCATATCTCATTCGCCTTTCAAACACTTCATAAAAGAAATAAATGAGGAGGTCAAGTCAATGAACTTGTTATAGTGGCTACTGAATTTCTCTGAGAAGAGGTTTATTAAGTAAATCATACTTGGCGATTTTACCACAGAGTGAATTTTACATTCTCCTATCATCATTTGCTTGTAAAGAGTAATGCAGACAAATGTACTGTCTTTAGGCATAGATTTATGGAATAACACTATTACTGAAATCACGGCATGCACAAACCACAAACATGTTTACACTTCAAATCTTCAGGAAGACTATGTTTGAGTTTGGACATGCTTCCCATGTGTGAGGTCGGAAGGAAACATCTGGATTGGAATAATATTTAGAGAGGACGTTAAACATGTACAGTGATGATTAAAACAAGGAGCAACATATTCTATATATTTGTACACAGCTGCTGTGTGAAGGGTGATCAAAATTGATAACGTAACATAACCACATTAGGTCTCGATTGGCGTATGTTTAGAACACTTCCTGTTCTGCAGAAGGATCATATTTCTGAATGAAAGCTGACTTTGGATCAGTCTTTACAGGGTATGACTGCATTGTGAGCTACAGATCAGATTTTGTCTCCTGTGCATGTTGAAACCTGCAGGCCAATCCTGCACTTACTGTACTTTAAAGAAGCCTTGCATAGCAATGCTCAGATTAAACACAGTTGCTCAGAGACTTCTTGTGAACACCTAGTTATTTCTTTTAGGCTCTTATTTATGCTTTTCAATTAAGTATACTTAAGCATACAGAATAATCAATACTCTATACGTTGCTGTTGCCGAAAGATAAAAATACGCATTAGACTAAGACAATATAAATATAGATTGTTTTTCTTCTAGATTTTTTCCCCCTGAACATCACTGATAATATAATGTCATGGCTTTTGTCTTGTTTTTTTAGGCCACATGTGGGAAAATTAATTTGTTGTTCCGGGACAAAAGGAGGCTCTGGACTGGAATACCTCAGATACCAGAGTACTGTGAGAGTCTTGACATGAAGGATACTCAGCTGGACTTCTGTGATTTGCCATAAATTCTAAGATGAAGCTGCACAATAACATGAAAGACTGAATACTTCACAGCAGCTGACAAATGATGCAAGGCTTGCTTCGATTAGCCTTCTGAAAGTATAGATAATCATTTAGGATCACATTCTGCCACATTGTAGATCCAGCATACAGGACAAGACACATGTGGACTGTATCCACCATTTACAGGCAACAGAGTAGACATTTACTTGCTCTGCTGAGGAGAAGTGGATTGGCATGATCAACATTGTCAGCCACTATGATAACAGAAGCAGGTGATAGAAATAAGGAAAGGAAAGCAGGGAAAGAAAACACCAAAATCCAGTGAACGGCAGACAAAGCAAGTAAGAAAGTAAGAAAGCATGGAAGTATCAACATGTCGTTAACCAATATTGTCGTCTAAAATTGGTATAAAAAAAATAATAGTCACTTTGCGGTTATTCTGGCTTTTTTTTGGTAGTTTGGCTTTTGACTCGATTGAGTGTTGAGTTTAATAAAAGGACAAAGGCTTAAAATCATTTTCAGTCTGATGCTCAATTAAAACCACCAAGTAATGAAAAAAAGAAAGAAAGATGGGGACAAAACTTTAAGAAACGAGGGGCTTGCAACAGGTTATAGACGAAAACATTAAAGTATTGGGAGAGATACTGTATAAAGACAAGCAAGACAGTGAAAGAAAAGCAGCAAGAGAAGATCAAGACAAGTGTGAAATGGCAACAGAAAGACGACACTTCAATAGAATTAACGCTAACAACACCTGGATATGCCTGATGAGGATGTTATTACTGTATGACACGACTGAAGACAAGAGTGAATGATTCTGAAAGGAAACACCAATCCTTCCCAGAATCCCTTATTAATCAAACATTCTGTTGGTCAAGATGTTCAAACTCGCACTGCAAATCTGTTCAGAGGAACTATATTAATTTCTATGATTATAGCCTATTACAAAGGACAGTGCTACGATAATGATTATAATAGAACATATCATACAGCCACTCCATCTGCAGTTTGATTCAGTGACGTTGAGAAGCAGCAAACCACATATCCCTACTGGAATAAGTAATTACTACCTGGACTTAAATCAGCCTAGACATCCAGACAACGGAAAACAGATATTATAATGCGTGTGTAAAACACTGCTTGGTGGTGTAATATATTGTGATATGTGTTGCTCTTCCTGTGCGGCAGTAATGTCTCATAGACGCTGAGCATCTGAATTCGGAGCGCGGTCCGGTTGAGATTATTATATTCTCCGTTGCTGTAAAACAGGACACTCGTGCGAATATGCTCATGTCTGCATAGAATGCACTTCTGTGTAACAAAAAACATAATAGATAATACTAAAAATATACAATAACGTGTAACGTGAGATCATGTAGGTAGCCTGACCCTGACCAGTGAGCCACGCCATCCTTCTCAAAAGCCTGATTCAGCAAAAGACAACAGTATCACTATCACATCCAAATGGCATCTACAAACTAGGGAAGGGCGATATCTTATTGTGTGCGATATACCGGTAGAAATTCTCCCCATAATAAGAATTAGTTTTCCCGTGATAATAACAATAAAGCCTAGTTGATGACGTATTTCTGTGTGCGGCGGTCTGTGACCCATTCACAGCTCAAGTGCAGAGTGAAAATGAGTATGGCGGAAGGTGGACGTGAAGCTGAGGAGGAGTTTACCACTAAACGAGGAGAAAATCAGTTTTATTTTTAGATCAGTGTTTGTGTTTGAGGCTCTCAAGATCACAGCTATCACTTGTAGCCATAAATAATGGTGCATGGTACTATATTTATATCATCACTGATATCGTTATCGCAATAAATACCAGAGAATATCGTGATATAGTTTTAAGTCCATATCGCCCACCCCTACTACAAACCACAATGGACTAACCACCTAGGAACACGTTTCTGTTCTGTTCCCAGATCATTTCTTCATCTAGGTCACGGAATGAAATCCACCAACGAGACTTAGTGGTAGTAGTGTAGCAGTAAAACACCATCAGAAATGTGTTAATTTCTAAATACCATTCCTACTAGGCTGGGTCATATGATGATCTAATATCAATGTCATAATGCACTTTTTTCTAAAATATGTGTAAAATACATTTTGCACCATAGATTTCTTTATCGGTCTGTTTATTTTTGCAAACATTTCATAGACATTCAATTTTTTTAAATCTCTCTCTTTCTCTTTCTTTCCTCAGGCATATATTCTCTATATGGCTGAAAGTTTGCCACCTGACCATCACACCCATATGTGCTTTTTGAACATCCCATTCCAGATGTTATAATAACCCCCACTCTTCTGGGAAGGTTTTCCACTAGATTTTCAGGCGTGGCTGTGGGGATTTGTGCTCATTCAGCCACAAGTGCATTATAGAGATAAGGCACTGATGTCGGGTAAAGAGGCCTGATATGCAGTCGGCATTCCAGTTCATCCTAAAGGTGTTCAGTGGGGTTGAGGTCAGGGGTCTGTGCACAACACTCACATTCTTCCACTCCAACCTTGGCAAATCATGTCTTTATGGACCTCATTTTGTGCACAGAGACACTGTCATACTGGAAAAGGTTTGGGCCTCTTAGTTACAGTGAAGGGAAATTGTACTGCAACAGCATATACAGTGAAGACGTTCTATAAAATTGTGTGTGTCCAACTTTGTAGCAACAGTTTGGGGAAGAACCACATGTGGCTGCTATGGTCAGGCATCCACGTGCTTTTGGCTATAGTGCATAATCCCAACACCCTATATTTGGCTATAATAAGATGCACAGACATGTATCTGAACGTCGGCTGTAATGACTATGGTTACATCATTTTGACCCTGGGACCCCTTGCACCAGTGCAGATCCATCAGGCATAAATTTCACCTCATGTTCAGCTATCACTCGGTAACTCATGAGCAGTATCAAAACAAGAACACAGCTAGAGTTCAAGTTGACTGCATTTGGAATGATTCATATGGATCAATTAACAAGATATTTAGGACATGATGCATTTTTGCACTGCCTCAGATCTGCCTCAGATAAAAAAGGTGCATTTTTTTTCATCTTAAGGCTTTCCTGATCCTGTTCCTAGTACATAATAAATCAGTAAATAAAAATCAATTTGTGGATAGACAGGCTTGTTTATCCAGTGTTTATGCCATGTCTGTCTTGAGTCTTGCTGCAATTATTATGTCTTTATACAGGAGTTAAGTGAACTTAAAAATAGACGGAAAAGGCAACAGCTTAATTTTTATGCGCGAGGAGCCATTTCAGCCTGTTTTTAACCTTTTGTACAGCATCAGACATGAGGAGAAGTGTATGATCTCCATGTACAGCAACAGATCTCGTAGAACAAACAAGGGAGATAACAAAAAACACTAAGTCTGGAGAAATAGATAATCTGTTCTCTCTCTCGCTCTTTTTTCTGTACCCAGATGCTACAGGAGTGGGTCCAGAACATTCCTCAGACTGAGATCAGGAGATAGGGTTAGGGTTAGGTAAAAAAAACATGGAGTCATACAGGAAAAAAAAAAAAGAAATCACAAAGTCAATACACATTTAAAAGTAAAAATGAAGTACTCCTTCAAATAATGATAGTGTAAGAGTCTCTCTGATTCATCTACTCACATTCCACGCACATGGTTTGATGACCGCTTAAGTGCGCAGATCAAACAGTGTGTGTGGGGGAACAAACCTCCAGTCACACACTCCCAGATTGTTAGCTTACATCCAATCCAAACCTAGGAAAAACAAATGCATCGCAATGTGCGTGTACGTGTTGGAGGGAGAGAGTTAGTGGGGACGTGAGAGAGGAAGACTGAAGTAATTAGTTACCTAAACACTCAAGGGCTATAAAAGATCACTGTGCACCTGCTAACCTTAAGTGGCATTTGCGGGCCATTCACACCACACTGTAGGAACACACACACACACACAAACACACCATTATACTGTACTGAATTTGTACACATTCGTGCCAGTTGATGACCATTAGACCCTCCACAAACAGCCACAGAAGACATTTCTTAACGTGTCACTGCTATTAAATTAGAGGCATTCATCAAACCATTAAATAGCCTTGATTAGCTTCTTGATCAAACAAAGTAAATACAAAGTTTAATACCCCTTATTCCTGTCACGGTACTGGTAATACCATAATACAATCAGTTATGAGAAGTTATTCAGTCATACTTCCATATCAGTTATCGTGGAGGATTACTGTTTATATTTTGGCACCATTTTAACTGTTGAAACAATGCTAATCTTAGCATACATTAAGCAAGCAAATTATTTGAGCATCTATAAGTGTCCCTCAGGGATGGGCGATACAGACTTAAAACTATATCACGATATTTTCTGGTATTTATTGAGATAACGATATCAGTGACGATATAAATATAGTACCATGCTCCACTGTTTTTGGCTACAAGTGACCGCTGTATGCAGTCTTGAGAGCCTCAGAAACACAAACACTGATCTAAAAATAAAACTGATTTTCTGTAACCAAACCAGTTCCAGATTGTAGAGGTAGCTCCTCGTTTAGCGATAAACTCCTCCTCAGCTTCACGTCCGCTTTCCGCCGTACTTGTTTTCGCTCTGCACGTGAGCTACGAATGGGTCGCAGACCGTCGCACACAGAAATACGTCATCAGCTAGGCTTTATCGTTATTATTGCGGGAAAACTGATTCTTATTGTGGGGAGAATTTCAACCGGTATATCGCAAATGATAAGATATCACCTATCCCTAGTGTCCCTGTGAATATAGAAATTATAACATGAGCGGTGCAACAGAAAACCCTTCACCGCATTTTTCTAAGTTGCAAGGTCAAATCCACTGTCATCTCTGAATAGGAGTCCAAGAGAGCAAAGTTAGCCATGCTCTCTGGATGGGTTGGATGGCACTACTCTATACTACTACTACTACTACTATTACTACTAACTCTCTGGGTGGGAGAGATGGAAATCTGTCAATCACAGCAACACAAGCTAATCATGAGCATCTGTGAGCTCATGTATGAAAAAGAAAGCCATTAGCACTTTCCTCCTTATGAACAGCAGATGTGCTTGTTAGTTTCATATGTCTGGGAGGAATTGTAAGAACAAAGTAAAAAAATGAAAAGGAGGCTCCCACATGGCAGAAAGCCTCACTCTGGGAAGGATGGCATACTCTCCCTGCCCTGTCAATCACTGTGACACCAGCCAATTGGTTGTGTCTTTATGTACATTGTTTATGTGTGTGGAAGAGTTTATATATGTGGAAGAGGGCAGATAGCGCTTTCCTCTGAGAGTGTTACACTGCCCTATATGCAGCATAAGCAGCTGCTCGGAAAGTTGTAGTTGGCTGGCTTTATGTGTATCCAAGGAAGAGACAGAATAAACCTTCAGCAGCTGATAGCTGTTGTGTAAAAAGTGAGAGCTGGCTGATGGGTGGGAATTGCCAGGAAAGAAAGAAAATTCTTAAATTATTGTTGGTTATATAGTGTGGCATAGCAGGGCAGCAGATAACCATTCCAGCCTCACAGCTCAGGGTTCTGAGGTTCACTCCTGTCTGCATGGGTTTCCTGTGAGTCCTCCTGTTTCACCTCACCTTCCCAAAACATGGTAGTATGTGTATACTACTCTAAATTACCCCTAGATGTGAATGAGTTTATGTGACGCTCTGCAATAGAGTGGCGTCCCATCCAGGGGGTACTCCTGCCTTGTGCCCAGTGTTCACATAGGAACAGTGAATGCCCCTTTTCTAGATTCACAGTTTGTTTCTCAGTGCATACTGTTACACAAACACACACACACACTCATCTCACCTGAGATGGGGCTTAAGTGGAACAAGTGACATGTAATGAGATGTAATGTCATGGCTGAGATTTCTAAGACTGAATAACTGATTCTCACTAGCATGATTTCTATTCAGAAAGCTGAACCCAACTTAACATAGTGAGAGACATCAGAACTTCCCATCAGGAAAGATGGGAAGATATTCCCCGCATGGATGGCTATGGAAAAAAAACAGTGTGATCTTAGTCCTGTTTGCTGAGATGGAATTTACTGGATTATACTTGCCTCCAGGTGCCCTGCAATGAACTAGTGTCCCATACAGGGTGTGTCCCCACCTCATGTCCGGTGTTCCCAAGATCCACCGTGACCCTGACCTGGATAAAGCAGTTACTGAAGATGAATATATCCAGAAAATGAAAGAGGGTAGTGGCACCCATCCTGCTCTTGTCATCACTCCTGTCTGGGTGCATATCTCTAGCTTGAATGGATGTTTTGGCTGGGAAGGCAGATAGCTGATGGCGGGGACTCGTTCCTCCTGGTCTGGCTTTTTATTGTAGTCCTACACCTGACGGTACGCTCTTACACAAACACACAGATAAACAGCAAACTCCACTCAGGTACACACGTGTGTACATATGTATATGTAAAAAAGAAATTGTAAAAATAAAAATATATACACACATTTAAGCATGGAAATGTACATGTTTATACACTTGTTTGTAGTGTACGACGATAAAAAATATCACAACACTTGAAGATACTTCAATAATTAGAATAATTTCAAAGCACTTTGACAGACTATGGCTTGAATGCTATTTTTATCACAGAAATAAATAATTTAGCAGAGAATGGAATAAAATGGAATAAAAATATACTTTACATCAAATAAGCTATAGTTAACATGAAACAAAGGAGTCGGTTATGCATGAAGCGTATAGTGTGCCGCACACACACACAAACACACACACGTATGCACACACACCAGCATTGTTGAAGAAAGGTGGTTACAGATTTCTTCATGTGTAACAGGTTCAAAGGAGACCCTCATGATGTGCATTACAGCAGAACATCTTCACCTGCCAAGCAACGATTTCCATCAACAGAGAGCTAAACCTCATTTCCAAATGAATGTACCTCAAACAACAGGCTTTATATAACTCAAGCCTTAAGAATCAATAGAAACACAGTGAAAAAAACCGACTGAGTTAAACGATGCTTACTGTTGCCCAAACTTGCCCAAAAAAAGAGGCGTTTTTACCCCCCATGAACTTTTATCACAAATGAAATTCCAGGTCATGTTCTGATGGACAGAAGGTCCACTAGGTGGCATTGTTTCACAGAGACAGTGGGCAGGAATCATAAGTGCACATTCCATGCTGAACTGAGTTAAAAGGCTCTGGCATTCAAAAAAAAAAGGTGGGGGGGGGGGCTGTAGGTGCCCACACTGCAGGGCAATCCTCAATGGTCACGAATGTTGAGATGTCAAGATTTCATCTCTGTAGTTGACATGCAGCCCATCGTTTACCTTGAAACACCTCTCAGAAATCATTTGCGCCAACCACTGAGAACAGACCGCGGCTTAATTAATGACAAGACAACCATCGTTCGCAGCTTCGGTTGCCCTTACTTAATGCTTTTCCTGAACAGACAAAATTCACTCTTAGCAACAAAATATTTACTCATTGACAATGACCAATTTCATTTAATAAACAGTGTCCTTCTCAGTCCTTGTCTTTCTCCAGAGCACTTATTACTACAGTCTTACTTTCGCTTTAAATGCTGGATCTGTGTCTGTGATATCCAGACATAAGTGCACTTTACAGTTCCATACTCAAAACTCCTGATCCACTTACATGCCTTTATCAAACAGAGGGGCCTGTTGGAGCTGCACACACACTTGAGTAGCTCCTTGCCTGAATACCTGGTCTTCCTTATGGCACTCACTGGCATCACTCAAACATACACACACTGACTATACAGTACATATTGCCTAAAGGCCTGTAGAACTTAAGTGGTTGCACACACAATATGGCATGCTGTATGTAACGTACCTTCAATGCACCAACCTGTCAGGTAAAGGGGGCGGAGACAGATCTATATGCCTCTGCTCGCGCCTTACCTGATTCCTCCCTGATGAAATGGGGCGGAACTGCAGGATTCAGTGAAAGAGCTCTTGGATTCCTTAAAGGAGATCCAGTACATTCCTGCGGTCTATCAATGATAAGAGTGGACACATGCATCTTAGATCAGCGCATTACAGTTCCTACTGGAAGGTTTAGGCATGGAAGTCATGTCCACAGAACCACTAAATGCAAATCCATTCCCATGATGATGTGCATCTCACAGATCATGACAATCTCTCCTGTTAGTTGTCTTGGCTAATCTGACCACTCTATATCCAGGTGATCATTAATAATCTCAATCTCTGAGTAAAAGATCCACCACCTGATCATAGCTTATTAATTGAATTAAAATAACTTGTTCATACGTGCCAATTTTCAGGAAAATATTAGTACAACGTTATTTGTGTGTATGTGTTTTCATTTCGAGTAATTGGGTCAGGATGAGGATGGTTTAATCAGACATCATATTCAATCAGAAATGAAAATGATAACTGTTGCAATAACTATAATCTGGTAGCTATAACTGATGCAGCTACAGGTTTAAAGCTCTCAACTAACCAAAAGTTGCGTTAAAACTGAATACAGCTTTTTAAATGCATTAATACACTCGTTTTTTATTTATTTGTTTATTTATTTATTTGCCAGGAAAGCCGTAATGTTGTTGTTGTTTTTTTTGTTTTGTTTGTTTGTTTGTTTGTTTGTTGTTGTTTTTTACTATTTTCCTAACCCAAACATTAACACCATTATGTTATTGATTTAGCAAATCTCTTCCCGCAAAGTCGACTCAGATCTGGACTTCGGTTTTCAGCAGAAATCAGAAATCAGAGACTCGGCGTGTTTGCACATGTCGCACCCGTGCAGGAGAGCAGGACCGCGTTGCGGAACAGAGGATGCGCTGCATTGCCCCGTGCAGCAAACCCCAGAGCCGTCTTTCTCATTTCCTCGTGTAATAACATCCCAATACTACTAGTTTGCATACCGGCAAATAAATACAATACTACACGTAGCTATACGTTCTTTTATTACTAATTTAATGAACAAGAACAAAAAAACCAATGCATCCATTTTTTTTAAGTAAGCTAACCACCTCTATTTATAAACTTTCAGCCGAGACGCGCGTGCGTCGGACTCTACTCGCGCGCCATTCGCGTAAAAAAAAAAAAAAGAAAGACTGCGAGTGAATAAAGCTGTGCTACAACTTCATTATAAGCGGTAATTACTCTACAGAACAATGTAGCCTACAGGTACTTACCGCAGACTCGGACTGCTGAACCCCTATGGACAGAGATATGAAGAGTAGCACGGCGACGAGGTTCTGCAGACTCTTTAACTTTTTATTCATTTTTAAAGAATCCACCCTCTCAACATCGACAATTACGACCTCGAGCGCATACGGAACTTCTCATATTCCCCTGATGACTTTACTGTAATATGGAGTGTTGTTTTGTTTTGTTTGTTTGTTTTCCTCCCAAACTAAAAAGGCGGATTCTTCTCAAGTCTCCAGGCTCTTCAGCTATAGGACTGTTGCCTACTGCGACCTTAACTTTTTCTCTGACGCCTTAACCTGCGGGGCCGGACTACTTTCGAATTACTCCGCCTTTAAAGCAAATAGTCCCTCAAGAGAAAAACTATCGCCTAGATAATAATAATAATCGTCTAAATAACGGACAGATTGAAGCTTTAATAGCCTACACCACTTTAATAAGGGAAATGTTTTAGTCTTCATATTTGTAGTGAAATGGAGATAGTAGGATAACACAACATCTGGGTCATATCAAGACTTGATATTGTTAGATTACTTGCTGGGCAGAATAATCTAATTAAAGCAAGTGAACTCAGCCCCTCGATGATTGTCTTTAACTGGGACTTTGTTATAAATGTAAACGGATAGCCTATGTTTTATTTTGTGGGCAATTTATTTTAATAGATAGGCTACAATGGCATACACTTAGGCTATTTCATTTAAACTGAGTGACCTTTCTTAAAGCTCGATACTGACTACTGATTATTATTTTTATTATTATTATTATTATTATTATTATTATTATTATTATTATTATTCAGCATTTGTAACAATTCGAATTATTTATCCGGAGCATAAATACGGTATCTAACAGTCCTTTTTTAATAGACCAACCATCATCATAAGTATAGTTATCAATCATCAATAGTTAGCTATATTACTGAATCTATTTTTATTTTTCATTTCTTATTTTGATATTGATTTCTTTTAATTATGTGCATTAATTGTTTGGTTAAGCTGAATCGTTACTCGTGTATAGGAAAAGTTTGTGTAACGTTTTGATTCACTACCTTGATCTGTAATATAACAGATGTAGACAGAGATAGCAGCACTACTCCGTTTTGTACTGTACGCGTGCAATGATGTGAGGGCGGTGTGATTGACAGATGGAAGCCCCGCCCCCGCGTCTGAACAGCGCACACCGCGCGGTGAGTGTTTTCTGAGTCGGGCAGCGACGGAGCGGATTTCAGCGCGCCAGTTCCGTGAGTTTACTTTTCTGCAAATTCGCAAAAAGCCACTCGGGCTTTATGTTGTGCAGCTTTGAGAGTCGTTCCGCTGTGTATCGGTTATTATGCTGGATGAAGGTTTCTAAGCTTTCTGGTGTTGTGTGTGTGTGTGTGTGTTTGTCTTGTGCGTGTTGGCTGCAGATGAACCGCGCAGTGAGCAGTGAGGGGATCTGAAGCCACTGCTGGCACTACGGTGCACAGAAGAGACCTACAATTTTCTCCCAAATCACACAATGAAACTTTGGTACGTATACTCTGTTGTTGTTGTTGTTTGTTTGTTTGTTTGTTTGTTTTTTGCATAATATTAACATGTGCTTTATAATCACGACAAAGATAATGAAGGTCTCTTGCGCAGGAAGCAGCACTGATATGCGTCTAAGTTGTATCTGATCAATAGATTCACCTACACACTTTGTTCACTTTACAGGTTTGGGGTTTTTGTGGTCTTGTGTCTGGACTCTACATACGCAGTAAGTGCGCTTTGCTTATCATCATTGAAAAGTACACATCATCAAAAATGCATAAGTGATAATGGTAGAATATAT
>JANDJT010000206.1:20795644-20814594 GCA_024331685.1 Stegophilus panzeri | reverse complement strand
ATGTAGTGAGAGTATGTAGTGAGAGTGTTGGTATATAGTGAGAGTATTGGCATGTAGTGAGAGTATGTAGTGAGAGTATTGGTATATAGTTAGAGTGTTGGTATATAGTGAGAGTATTGGTATATAGTGAGAGTGTTAGTATGTAGTGAGAGTATTGATATATAGTGAGAGTGTTGGTATGTGGTGAGAGTATTGGTATATAGTGAGAGTATGTAGTGAGAGTGTTGGTATATAGTGAGAGTATTGATATGTAGTGAGAGTGTTGGTATATAGTGAGAGTATGTAGTGAGAGTGTTGGTATATAGTGAGAGTATTGGTATATAGTGAGAGTGTTGGTATGTAGTGAGAGTATTGGCATGTAGTGAGAGTATTGGTATATAGTGAGAGTGTTGGTATGTAGTGAGAGTATTGGCGTGTAGTGAGAGTATGTAGTGAGAGTATTGGTATATAGTGAGAGTGTTGGTATGTAGTGAGAGTATTGGCATGTAGTGAGAGTATGTAGTGAGAGTGTTGGTATATAGTGAGAGTATTGATATGTAGTGAGAGTATTGGTATATAGTGAGAGTGTTGGTATGTAGTGAGAGTATTGGCGTGTAGTGAGAGTATGTAGTGAGAGTATTGGTATATAGTGAGAGTGTTGGTATGTAGTGAGAGTGTTGGTATGTAGTGAGAGTATGTAGTGAGAGTATTGGTATATAGTGAGAGTGTTGGTATGTAGTGAGAGTATTGATATGTAGTGAGAGTGTTGGTATGTAGTGAGAGTATGTAGTGAGAGTATTGGTATGTAGTGAGAGTATTGGTATATAGTGAGAGTGTTGGTATGTAGTGAGAGTATCTAGTGAGAGTATTGGTATGTAGTGAGAGTATGTAGTGAGAGTATTGGTATATAGTGAGAATGTTGGTATATAGTGAGAGTATGGGTACTTAGTAAGAGTATGGGAATTTAGTGAGAGTAATGCCAGGGACACACTAGACGATTTTTTTATTTTAACCGATTTTAAAACTGTGGGAGACCACAGACACAAGGACAGTTTCAGTCTATTTTTAACTTTATAATCCTCCGAACACATACACTAGATCATTCGGCCAGACTGCGGGACCACACACCTGTCGATTGTAGTAACGATTTCAAAGAAACTCACGTTTTATCAAACGTGACTTCAGAAGACAATATCACTCACACTTCATTTTGTTTATTAGCAGCATATCAGCCACCTCATTCACAAAGCAGAAAGTTATTAATTCTCATTCTCTCTCTCTCTCTCTCTCTCTCTCTCTCTCTCTCTCTCTCAAGAACCAGAGAGCGCAGCGTCCTCGGCTCAACATACTATAAAAAAATTATTTAAAAAATTCTTCGGTTGAAAAATTATTTTAAAAATTCTTCTCACTATAAAAAGATTCTTCGGTTGTCTCTGTTGCAGAACCATACTCCACTTTCATGGCATGTTTGTAGCTGCTATGTTTCCACTATAATAGCACGCAGCACCCGGTTGGTGACGCTTGCTCACTCTCATTAGCTATTGCGGATATCCCACCTCTGGCAGTCCGAGTTAGAGTCATAAATATCAAACATGTTTGATATTTACGATTTGGGATTGGGGAGGCTCTGACTCGATCCAGAGCAGTAAAATAATCATAACGACAACACACAATTGAGGATTTTGTGGACAAACATTCGGTAGCAATTGTTGGGGAGGGTGCAAATCTGGCTTAAAATCTTCAAGTGTGTGGCCAGCCTAAGGGAATTTACCAAGAGTATGGGTACTTAGTGAGAGTATGGGAATTTAGTGAGAGTATGGGTACCTAGTGAGAGTATGGGAATTTAGTGAGAGTATGGGAATTTAGTGAGAGTATGGGTACTTATTGAGCGTATGGATACTTAGTGAGAGTATGAGAATTTAGTGAAAGTATGGGTACTTAGTGAGAGTATGGGAATTTAGTGAGAGTATGGGTACTTAGTGAGAGTATGGGAATTTAGTGAAAGTATGGGTACTTAGTGAGAGTATGGGAATTTAGTGAGAGTATGGGTACTTAGTGAGCGTATGGATACTTAGTGAGAGTATGGAAATCTGAATCCTGATCATGATAAGAATGCTCTTCACATGCACACCCACATACACCTAAACTGTGTAGTGTGTGAGCGCTCTGCTGAGAAAGTCATGCTTGAGGTAGGAGAGGAGAGATAAATAAGAATCTACAGTAAACAAGGGCAACCTGATCATCCCTTATCACAAACACACTGCACACTTTCCCAAAGCTATCACTCTCTCCAAGATGTTTAGATATTTATGAATGTATGAACTGTTTAGGCATTCGGGCTTTATCTCCGGACACTCCCCTCCCACGTGCGGCAGAAAAATTCCAAGGCTACCTGGCAGAACTTGTCGAGAGATTTTCTCTCTTGCTGCAGGTGTCACTTTCCTAGAACATTCCTGCAGGTTAAACTGAGGCTTTGTGATGCCTGTGTGATTTGTTAGTGCCCCTCCTTGATATATCTCTGCCCTGAAGGTACAGGTTCTGTTTCAGGCTATTCTAAACTCCTGTCGTCAGCCAGCACTTCTAGCACCTTTATGGCTCGCCAACTAAATGGTTTTAGATGGGTCATTGTCTGCTCTTTATTTTAAAGGTTGTAAATGCAGAAGTATTTGTTTTCTCAGTTTTTAATGTAGCAGTGAAAACAAATCAGAATGCATGAAATCCCTCTTACTCTCCTCATGTTTCATCAGATTTTTAGAGTCTGCACACAATCAGATCTTTAGATGATCACACAGCTCTTTAGATTATCCTTTTTATTCTCAGCCTTCTTCGCATGAAGCTTGCTTTTCCGGCCTCCATTTGCATGCATATGAATGGACATCAATGGAAATTTTGCATGCTGAAAGTCTAGTGTGACCATCATCAGTTATTACTCTCATCAGTTATCGGTTGTTGTTTTTTTCATGAATAGCATAGACCACCATGATGGCTGATTGTGTCTCCTCAGTTTATTTCAATCTTCTATTACCAGGCTTTTCCCTTCCTTTCTATCTGCCTCTCTTTTTCTCTGTCTCTCCTTCTGTCTTTATCATGAGAGAATAATTATAACAAGGAATTAGGAAGGAATAGGAATAGTTTAACCCCATGAAAAGACATCACCTCTTGAGAAGGGTTTCCTCCATAAATGGCCACGTCCTTGCAGCGTGAACATGCAGGACTAGATTAAGCCATAACTATTTAAACAGAAAGTTTTATGGCCTTTCTCATTTTATACCACTTTGATTCTGTTGATTCTAATGGAGTTCAGATACAGTGAAAATCACATGTTTAGACAATGCTGTTTTTTTTTTTTTAAAAGAAAGTTTTTAGAAGTCTCGACAGACTGGTAGAAATTGTCCAGAATAGATCAAGTAGATAAGTGGCTTATGTTTTAGAAGCTCTAAACTTCAAATCTACTGGGGTCGCATAATATTATCACTATTAGCAAATAATTGTTAAAATGATATGTTTCAGCATTAATAATTTAGAAATTTGCTGACCGATTTATTGTGCCGAAGAGCAACACCAGTCTCAAAATAGTTTGTTATATTTCCAGTTGCCATTATTTTTATTACAGTGTCTATGAAAAAGGAAAGAATAATAATTATTACCAGGATCAGGAAGTAGTACCATTTAAGGCTACAGCTGACTGTGGATATGGCTCAGCAGACATAATTAATGTTTTCATGGTCGGTGTACAAAACTAAAATGTTTAAAAATGACCAACTTCCCAATTTTAAACATTTTTATGTATTGGAATTGGCAAATACACCCACAGTCCACTTTATTAGGAACAAAGGCGCATTCATGCAATCATCTGATCAGCCAATCATGTGGCAGCAGCACAATGCAAAAAAAATCATGCAGATACAGGCCAAGAGCTTCAGGTAATGTTCACATCAAACATCAGAATGAGGAAAAATATGATCTCTATGACTTTAACTGTGGCATGGTTGTTGGTGCCAGATGGGCTGGTTTGAGTATTATTTAGAAACTGCCTTTCCCCTGGGATTTTCACAAACAACAGGCTCTAGAGGTTACACAGAATGGTGTGAAAAACATAAAACATCCTGCGTGCAGATGGAAATGTTTTATTGATGAGAGAGGTCAGAGGAGACTAGCCAGACTGATTTAAACTGACATGAAGTTAACTTCATGGTAACTCAAATAACCACTATTTACAACCATGGTGAGCAGCCCACAATAGCCTCAGATTCTTGTTCTTGGCTGTTAGGAGTGGAACCTGATGTGGTCTTCTGCTGTTGTAGCTCATCCACCTCAAGGTTCAAGGTTTTGTGCATGCTGAGATGCTTTTGTGCTCACCACGGTTGTAAAGAGAGATTATATGAGTTACTTTATCCTTCCTGGCAGCTCGAACCAATCTATCCATTTTCCACTGACCTCACTTATCAACAAGGCATTTCCTCCCACAGAACTATCGCTCACTTGTTTTTTGTATTTGCACCTTTCTGTGTAATCTCCAGAGACTGTTGTGTATGAAAATTGCAAATCAGCAGTTTCTGAAATTCTCAAACCAGCCCATCTGGTACCAACTTCCATGCCACAATCAAAGTCACAGAGATCACACTTTTTCTTTATTCTGATGTTTGATGTGAACAATAACTGAAGCTCTTGCCCTGTATCTGCATGACTTTTTTGCGCTGCTGCCACATGATTGGCTAATTAGATAACTGCATGAATGTGCAAGTGTACAGGTGTTCCTAATAAAGTGGATGGTGAGTGTATATTTGCATTACAAGTATTGGAGATCACAAGTGAATATTTCCTGTCTTTCTTTTAATCTCTCTCTCTCTCTCTCTCTCTCTCTCTCTCTCTCTCATTTTCTCTTGCACTTTCTTTATTCTCTGTAGTGGTTCTCTTTCTTATATTATTGCATATTGTAAGATTGCATATTGCAAGATTCAATATTTTTCCCACTTGGACTCTAAACAGGCATTTTCACTGTATATAATTTAACTATCTTTGTTTAGGAGCTAAATAGAGTGCTAATAGCCTATACAGAGATGTTGTCTGTTTTTCTGATTCAGGCTTTTGAGTCTTTCCCAAACCTCATTGTTGAGTAAACAAAAAGTCAAAGATCGAATTATATAAAGGAGACAGAGTAATAAAGATAATCTCTAATAAAGTAAGAGAGTCTAACATTCTTTACCAGTTGATGTATTTCACTTTTTAAAGGTCATTTATTATGGAGATGAGGAAAGATGAGAGGGTTCCCTAGAGGGGATAATTAAAGCATGCAATTAAAACTGTACCTTCTGGTGCAAAACATATGAGTGAATCAACAATTCTCATATTTGTCCAAATTTTTGAGTTTTCACCACAAACTGAGAGGAGAGTGGTACCATGTTTGACATGTAAGGGCAAACAGAGGAACAAAAAAACAGTTGCCTTGGGGTTTTTAAGTCTCATTTAAAAAGACACATTCCATAGCGTAAGCTACATTAACATCTATATTTTCATGAAATTGCTGCAAGTACTTGCCTGTTTCGACCTTTTAAAATGTCATCTGTCTGCTGTCAAGGTTTAGTTGGATTAGTGCCATTTTTCCTGTCATTCCATCTTGTCATTGAATCTTTTCTTCCTATACTTCGTCTGTTTACCTGTGTCTAATGTTGTCCATTCCTTCATCCACCGCTCCCATTTTCTTTCATCACTTTACCCAGAATTCCCTCTTAGACAAAAATATTATACTTGGTCATTTATTTATTGAGAAAAACTAAATACAGCACATACAAAAGTATGTGAACCTTTGCTTTCAGTATCTGGTGTGACCCCTTTGTGCAGCTAAGTGTAACTAAACGTTTCTGGTAACTGTGGTAACTGTTGATCAGTCCTGCCTACAGCTTGGAGGAATTTTAACCCATTCCTCAGTACAGAACAACTTCACCTCTGGGATGTTGGTGTGTTTCCTCACATGAACTGCTTGCTTCAGGTCCTTCCACAACATTTCTATTGGATTAACTTTATTCTTCTTTAACCATTCTTTGGTAGAAGGACTCGTGTGTAGAAGGACTCGTGCACACCATTGTTGTTTAGTGTTCTCCTGATGGTGGACTCATGAACATTAATGTTAGCCGATGTGAGAGTGACCTTTAGAAGTTACCTTGGGTTCTTTTGTGACCTTGCAGACTATTACACGTCTTCCTCTTGGAGTGATCTTTGTTGGTCGAACACTCCTGGGGAGGGTAACAATGTTCTTGAATTTCCTCCATTTGTATCAGTCTGTCTGACTGTGGGTTGGTGGTGTCCAAACTCTTTAGAGATGGGCAGTGATAACTCAGTGGTTAAGGTGTTAGACTACTGTTTGGAAGGTTTTGAGTTCAAATGCCAGCAAGGCCAAACTGCCACTGTTGGGCCCTTGAGCAAGGCCCTTAACCCTCAGATCTATAAATGTAAGTTGCTCTGTATAAGAGTGTCTGCCAAATGCCATAAAATGTGAGTAGTTTTGTAATCTTTTCCAGCTTGATGAGCTTCAAGAACTCTTTTTCTGAGGTCCTCAGAAATCTCCTTTGTTCATGTCATGGCATACTTTGATACTTCAATACTTCACTTTGATAGATCTCTGTTCTTTAAATAAAACATGATGGTCACTCACACCTGATTGTCATCCCACTGATTAAAAACACCTGACTCTAATTTCACCTTCAAATTAACTGCTTATCCTAGAGTTTCACATACTTTTGCCACTCACAGATATGTAATATTGGATCATTGTCCTCATTAAATAAATGACCAAGTATAATATTTATGTCTCATTTATTTAATTTGGTTTTCTTTGTCTACTTTTAGGACTTGTGTGAAAATCTGATGTTTTAGGTCATATTTATGCAGAAATATAGAAAATTCTAAAGGGTTTACAAACTTTCAAGCACCCCTTTGCAAAAGCTTTCTCAGCTGCTGTGTGTTCATCTACAAGTCTGGTCAGGTGATGTTTTTGCTTTTATTAGAAAGCATTCAGGGAGCTGTTTCCTCAGTTGGTTTTTTCATTGCGTTCGCGGTCATTTTCTCCCATGTATGACATGGGTGTGTTTAAAAAAATATGTTTATCACTTGTCTGGCAGTAAATGTGGAGATATTATGTGTTATGTTATGTAATGAAAATGGAAACTACTCATTTTTCAAAACATTCATATCATTGCTATTGATCATGTTTCATATTTCAATGCTTTAAAATATTTATATTGTAAATTCATATAACTCACAAATTGTGCTTAGAGATCCCTTTCAGTGTAAAAAAATAAACAAATAAATCAACAGATACCCTTATGATCACTGCACAGATTCATTTTCTGAACATAATCTTATGGTTCATAGAACTATTCAAATATTAATCAGATGAGGTAAATATGTACCATCATATTTATTTGTTGCCATCATTAGAGGGCTTTATTTTATAACCTTTACCCCCACTGAATTAGACTTCTAACTATAATGCCTAAATAGTAACTATAACAACTATAACAGCTTCAGTAGTAGTTGAGGTTGACTTCCACCGTTATGTCTTTTTAAATAATAATAATAAAAATGTAGGTGCCCAGGCTACATGTCGCAAACTTCAATTTGTACAAACAGTAATCTCTAACCATAGAATATATTCTCATAAGAATTTATAAACAGTTCAGGACAGTAATAATAGCTTTTTAAGTAATTATTATACTGATCTTTGTCAATAAAGCAAAGTGACAGTGGTGGTTAAAATTATACTGAAGTCCATAAAATTTCACCACTGCTCTGTCTGTGCGCTCTTCACTACAGAATAGGGTTGTTCAGGTGTGGGGAATGATGGCAGTAAGGCATTTTCCTTTGCAGGCCTGAAGACACACATTCCTGTGATGGCATTTGGATGATGGCATTCAAAGATGTGTAACAGGGCAGGCCTCAGCTTAGTCTACAACCTTCAGCAAACTTTCTGAACCTTACCTGTTTATTCGCACCTCCATCTCCTCACCATGTCTTAACCTTTAAATGTGTGAGTGCTTCAACAAGTGTTCATACATTCAGATAGGTGTTAAGATTAAAGGAAAAAAAAACAACATAAGTGTCTTAATAAGGTGTTGGGCCACCACAAGTGGCCAAGACAGCTTCAATGCTAGTTTGCATAGATTGGAATAGGTAAAGATATAAACATGTTCATAGGCATATATTGTAAGCATAGTAAAGAACCAGTAATATATAGTAAGGTGTAGTAAGGAGCCACCAGATTCTACATGTATGTGGAACTTTACTGGAGGAATGAGCACCATTCTTGCAAAAGATAGTCCCTCAGTTGGTGTTGGAGAGCACTGTTCAAAATATCAGTCCAAAATCTCTTATAGATGTTGATTCGGGTTGCGATTTGGTGCCTGTGAAGGATATAGCGTATGATTTTATTTTGTTTTCATACTCATCAAACCACGTTGGGTACTGCAAGATAGTAATGTTTCCTTTGATTTGTTACTCATGTACTTTAGGTTATTAGTGTTGCTATCTAAGACAAATCTATCCACAACGTGCCCTGAGAGTGTAAAACTATGTTGTTACATTTTTATATGTTGTGTTCAGGACTAACTGCTAAATCTGTTTAAGTGTTAATATAGGGAACGCACACATCCTTGTTGCTCTGTTTTACTAATACTCTCATGTGACCTCACTGTCACTTTCATTTGTCCATTGTTCTTGCCCACCTTCTTACGTTACCAGAAATACTTTATGCATTTTCTTTCTTCCACTGTACTTCCTTTTTTGTTAAATACTGCAGGTAGAATACTTCACAGACTTTCGTCTCTGACCTTTAAGCAACCTCTCTTAGCTATAAATACCACAACATTTACATGTCCAACTCACCTGTTTCCCAGCTCCCTTCTGGGTATGTGAGAAAGAAATGGTTAGAATATTCATAAATCAAGCCATGAATATGATGTCATGGACTGCAGTGGGAAGTGCAAAGAGAAAGAATAAGCAACAGGTAGTAAATCAATAAAAACTAATCTAACCTACATTTCATAAAATTCTAAATAAATAAATAAATAAATAAAAAAACAAACGTTGAAAATGTGTGTCATCACTAGCGTCATGGCCAGATGTTTTCTCAGCTTTTCGGATAAGCCCTCAATGCAATTAGGCCATCTTCTCCCATGTGTTTTACAGATAATTGAAATGTAGTGCCTGTTTTCTTCAGCCATATCTAATTCTGCTTTGAGTCATTAGAAGCTCTGTTCCAGTTCGAGTACAGGTCAGTCAGTTGAAACAGTCCATAGATGGTTCATAGAGGACAGGATGAAAAAATTAGACCACCTCTCATTCTCACTATCAGTCTGTTCATCATGCTCTTTGTATGTTCTTGTGCCTCTCTTTCATGTTATCACTAGAATCTCACCACAGATTGAGTAATGCGCCTCAGATAGAAGTTCTGAGGCATTTTCTCAGCCTTGGGCCTCTTTCTTGTCTTGGCAAAGATGATTGTGCATTGCTCTGGCAGGTTCTTCCCAGTTTTTATTCTCCCCTGATCTTTGAACAAAGTTTCAAAAACCCAGCAGAAATGTGCTAATGTCTTAACTTTGTCTAACTGGTCTTACTTGTCGAACACTATTTGAGACGAGGTTTTTGGAGCTAAAATTAATTATCAACTTGAGGAAAAACTCCCTAAGATGATATGAGGAAGAAACCTTGAGAGGAACCAGACTCAGAAGGGAACCCATCCTCGTCTGGGTAACAGTGGATAGTGTGAAAGTAAAAGAAAGTTCATTATGGTTTTTACATGAAGTCTGTTTGTTGAACTAGTTCACTGTTCACCCAAGGAGACTTGAGTGCAAAACTGTATGCGGTAATTGCAGTCCCAAGGCCATAGCAGCAACTTTATAAGCTTGGACAAGCAGCAACGTTACAGTGTAAACTTATAAACAGTGTATCTCTATATACTGGGCTTACCATGAAATACATGAAATATATATGAGAAAACACATTATAAGGCGTTAGTTAAACAAAAACCTATCTGTTACTCGTTAACTATTGCATGTTGCATTGAGATGCTTCAGAAACAATTCTCAGCACAGTTCCCCAAAGCCCCGGCAGACTTCCAGGCCCCTACTGGTGTAAACTCTTAACTCCTTCTCATAAGTTTTTTCCTTAATATCAAAAAGCAGTGCAGTGCTTTGGTGTTGGGTCTGAACGTTCCCCTGGGCTCTGGTCCATAATTCTGCTTCCTTGTTGGATTTTAATGGCTCCCTGGTTGGACTTTGAAGCCACAGTTTCTCTATACAGCTGAGTGGTTGTTTCCTGTACAGGTGACTAAAGGAGTCTGTTGCGGCTTGTGGCCTGTTGAGCTCCATTTCCTGAGGTCATCGTGAGACACGACAGGACTGACATGTGTGCTTCGGCACTAGCAAACACCAGGGAGAGGATGTTTCTGATACAATGTCATATCTGTATATACAAATGAGGCAGACACTCAAGAGCAACTGTAGCTGAAATGAAAATGTAGTTTTAAAGGCTCTTCTTAAAAGAGATTCACAGCCAATAGAGATGTTTGTTGGATGTGATGTAACATCTCAGAATTAAAAGCAAGGTGTCTTGTTTGTCATGAAGAATGTACTGTTATGTGTGGATGGAAAAAGACTCACAGCCTAACATCTGTACAAGTCCAAATCTGGTATTACTTGCTCTTGTCCAAGTTTTCCATAAGTACATATACAGAAGAGAGAGAAGGGGAGGGAGATATGAGACAACTCTAGACAGATAGAAAGCAAAAACTTGAGTAAATAAATTTCACCCATAAAGATCTGAGATATGACTCAGTAGGCAAAAAGCATCTTACTCCTGTTCCTTCTTCTTTTATACGATTTCTAAAGCTCATGATTACATGTTTATTACTCATAGATGCAGTATATTTCACAGTAATACATTCAGGTAGTCATTGTTTTTCAGTATTGCAATTGTCCTGGTCTATTGCTCATCAAATTATAGTAACAAATTCAAATTCTGTCGTCTGTTCCAATGCAAGAATCAGGACTGGGTTTCCCAAAAGCATTGCAGCAAAAAAACATTGTTAAAAGGTAGAATGAGCATCTCATTGAACACTCTCCCTAACAGTTAATATGGTCTTAATTTTAGGAAGATTTTAGAAAGCTGGACCCTTGTGAGCATTTTTTCAAAACCGAAATAAAGCATTCCTCATGCACATTTTCGTTGTGGAATCCACTTTTTCCTTAGTTCAGTTCTGATTTAGATTTTTTTTTTAAAGCCATATATTTAGAGTTTTTACTATTTTATTCTATGTAATATCAAACATTATGTTGCTTCATATGTATAACTGTTATATTTTATTGGTGAATTTCACACTGTTCCAAGAAAATATGGTTAAATGTGCTTTAAAGAGTAGCATTCGCCTCCCTCCCTGTACCAGAGACTGGAGGTAGTCACAACAACTGATTAGAGATAGATTTAGATTTAGATAGATTTTATTTAAACTTTAATTTACTACAGTGCTGTGGAAAAGTGTTTACCTGATTTCTTTTGTTTTTGTGTATATCTCAGACTAAACAGTTTTAGATCTTCAAACAAAATACAACATAAAACAAAGGCAACCTGAGGAAAGACACAATACAGTTTTTATTTATTTATTTATTTTATTGAAGCAAAAAAAGTTATCCAACACCTATCACTCGTGAGAAATTGCCCCCTTAAACTTAAAATCTGGTTGTGCCACCTTTAGCAGCAATAACTGCAACCAAGTGCTTCCAATAACTGGAGATCAGTCTTTCACTTACTTCTAGGACTAGGACTTACTCCTATGCTTTGGATCATTGTCTTGCTGCATAATCCAGTTGCACTTGAGTTTAAACTTACAGACTGTAGACCGGACATTCTCCTTTAGGATATACATGGGGGGCAAATACATTTACACACAAACCCAGTTGGTATTGGATAACTTTTTTGGATAACTTCAATAAGTAACATTATCATTTAAAAATTGTATTTTGTGTTTACTCAGGTTGCCTTTGTTTTGTCTTAGATTTTGTTTTAATTTCTGAAACAATTTAGTAGCATAGGCTTTATTTTATCCATGTGATCCAAAACAAAAGAGACAAAATAAATGGCAGTAAATATTTCACCAACTAATGTTATGTTTGTGCTGTTACAAGCGGATGAGGAGGGAGAACACACACAGGCACACATGTCTAGATCTTTTTTGTGGTATTTTTTAACTGCTCCATACCTTAGCACTGCTCCTATCAAACTACATACACATAGTTTAGAGCCTGCCCTAAAGTTGAGAAATTGAATGGGTTGAACCTTACTAAAGACAGTAGAAGCTATTGTTTCACTCTCCCTAACTCTCTGGATATGTACCCTCTTTTCATGTCTTGGCTCTTTTAACATATTTTCCTTACAGAAGAAAACTTTTTTTGGGGGAAAAATACAACCTACAAGCTTTGATATTGGTATAGCAATTCTTTAGCATACCTCCATAGTGTTAACAAAATGGCTTAAAGACAACAAAGTGAAAGTTTAGGAATGGCCATCACAAAGCCCTGACCTGAATCCCATAGAAAATTTGTGGATTGAACTGAAAAAGTGTCTGAGTAAGGAGGCCCACAAACCTGACTGAGCTGCACTAGTTCTGTCAGGAGGAATGTACAACAAATGATCGTGAGCAGCTTGTGGAAGGATACCCCAAGCACAATTTTCTTTAGGATTATTTTTATATACCAAACATGCCTTTTTTACAGCATATATAATACTTGAAATATTACATATTTAGAGTACAAAGACAGTTAAA
The DNA here is from genome assembly GCA_024331685.1 of Stegophilus panzeri. Lineage (NCBI taxonomy): Eukaryota > Metazoa > Chordata > Actinopteri > Siluriformes > Trichomycteridae > Stegophilus > Stegophilus panzeri. The sequence goes on along the minus strand of JANDJT010000206.1, from coordinate 20,801,801 downwards.
GGACACTATAATGATAAAACATTTGAGTACAGCTGTTAACGTCTAGTTTAGATTACACAATATGGATGTTTTTAGAATGTGCCAAATGGCTTATCTTGAAAAGAACCTTATTAATGACCTTATTAAAACCTAAAATGCCAGTTTGGGATCACATGGATCAAATAAAGCCTGTGAAATCATAGACCTCATTGTAGGAGTGGTTTTATATGCAGTTAGTATTAAAATATCTCTGCACATTTTAGCTGTGAAAGTAGTAGTCTTGGCAAGTGAAAACTACAAATGTTTTAGGAAACATACAAATACTATGAAAATCATTATAAATGTATCTAATGGTATCTAAGGAGGTTATTCTGTTTATATTTCGTAGACCGATATCAGTTGTCAAGGCATGATATTACATCCACATGATGGATCAACTATATAGGGTGTCCAGAGACTGCTGAAATTGAGTCCAATTCTTTGGATTCAGCTATGGTTCAGCCAACTCACAAAAGAAATGGTCTCCCTCCCTCACCACATTCTCTCTATAGTCTTACTCATCATGTTCCCTGGCACAGGACTGTGATATTGCGTTGGCTTTCAAGTTCTGCCTTCACACCGTACAGCCAGGTTCTTCTGTGCATACACTGACCATGTCTGAGGAGATACTGGAAGAGGCAGATGGTGGCCCCCATGTGCCTTAATGTACCTACATAAGTTAAAAGAGAAAATAATCTGGATTTTAGTTGTAGTGCTTTTCCACAATGGTGAGGAAGGATGTAAGTTAGTTACATCTTACGTTGAGTGGATGCACATTTGTTCAGTATATACCTTCTTTGACACCAGGGCTATTTATGTGATCTGCATAGTATTTATCCGAAAGGGCTTAAATAAGAAGCTTTATATAAACTATGGGCAGCTGTAAGGACAGAAAGGACACTTTCAATACAGTTTGCAGTATTTTGGTGGCTCAGCAAAGCTTACTATTAAATACTCAATCCTTTGCTCTAGATTTTGGTACATTAAAAATGTCCCCAAAAAGTTCTAGGACTTAGGTCATGTGTGACATGTGCAATATGCATATTATTATTAAATGAAGTTTCTCTGAAACAACAAAAATTGAAAGTAGGAAGATTTCATAAGCATGTTACTATAGGCTGTGAAACTGTTCATCATTATCATAATATTGTTACTACAGGAACCTGTGATATGAAAATAAACAGCTTAACATACCACATTTTTAATGTGTTTTATACCAGCCACATAGGTTCAGTGGTCAAATGTCAACATTCAGTCATAAACATCATCATACAACCCATCGAACATACTAACTAACTGACTAACTAACTAACTAGCACAATAACAGCAACAACAAACGACAGCAATAATAATAATAATAATAATAATAATAATAATAATAATAGTTGTTATCTGTCACCATTCTTGTCTATTTAATGAATGTCTATTCTCTTCTAAAAATTTCACTGGGTTTCTTTGGATGGGTAACAGTTGTACCTTTCAAATGAGGTTCTACTTGGAACCCTTTCTAAAAATGTAAACCATCTATTGTAGATTCACCCAGATTTCCCCTTTAGGGAGATAGATGTCATCTTGTTTTTAAGAGCATACATGCTACTATCCTCAGTCTATGGGATGATTTATGTGTCCACTCAAAATGTGTAGCCAGAATGACATATTGCACATGCTATAAGTGTAAATTGCATAGGAACAAGACTGGAGTGGTTGTTATCATCTTTCTGTAGTTTCAAACTCCAATCAGATCACTTACGTGTCTGAGGAAGTTTTTTAAAGAATGAGCCTATGGTGTTTTGAGAAGGGCTCTAAGCCCTGGAAGGCTGTTTGATGCTATTGGGATGATGTTTGTGATCAGATATTGACTGAAGGCATAGTGTCTGTGGGGAGATGAGACATGTAGGCCCCTGGAACAAGGGAGGAATGTAGGAGAGGACTAAACAGAGATATAGTGTGAGGAGCAGGAATGTGGTTAGGGGCCAGGGCTCTTGTTCTTCAGGTACACGGTTGGAGATAATGCCAAGACATGTTCATAGAGGTTTAAATGTTTGCCTTTCTAGACCCTAACCCCACCCCCACCCCCAGTACACAACCTCGGTCTATTCATTTCGCTCACTTGACCATCAATTCCAGCATTCTAGCATGTCAGTTGCTGATAATAATCAGGTAAGTTCAGAGCCAAATTGCCTGTAAAAGCTGATGATGCATAGATTTGTGGTAGTATCCAGTTTAAGCACACACAAACCCACAATAATCCTGGTAAAGAATTGTAAAGGGCAAGCTGGCATATGTACGGAATTTCCCGCTGAACAGATCATAACACCTACAATGGAGCTTGAACCACCAGTATGAACTGAACATTAATTAAACAGTTGAGTTTTTAATGATGATGCTTCTCATACTGAAGACAGTTATGGCAGTAAATATTTCACCAACTAATTTTATACTTACATAGATCTTTTTTTAAGACCTCCTGCTATCTATTTAGAGATGACTACATCTCCACTTAGCACTGCTCCTATATAAAAACCCATCAAGCAATGTACATAGCCTGCCCTATGTACGTACGTCAAGCCTGCCCTAAAGTTAAGAAAGTGAATGGGTTAAACCTTACTAAAGACACTTAAAGCTATCATTTCACTCTCCCTGACTCTCTGGATATGTCCGCTCATCTCATGTCATTTCCCTTTGCAGGAGAAAACCATAGGAAAACATACAATTGACAAGCTTTGATATAGGTGCGTGTATAGTCAATATCTTAATTAGTTACACCAAAAAAATTGCATGCCTAAAGCTACTGTGTTTTGGAGAGTTTGATATTGCTTCCATTAGTCAGTCGGTTGCTATCAAATTACTCAATGTCACTAAGAATCTTTTTATATTTTTGCATCACTTTATCAACAAAATATTTGTTGCTAGCCAGCAAGCCTAACTGAGTGAGTGTATCATTGTGTAGCTATGTTGGATGTGCAGACGCTGGGATAAATATACTGACCTTAAAATATACAGTATTTTAAGGTCTCTACTCTCCAGTGCATGACTCAGAGCCTGAACATGACACTTCTGCTCCAGTGGAGCAGGTTCTGCCATTGGTGTTTGAACAAAGTGCAGATTAATTCTAGAACCATCTTTTAAGTAGTCTCAGCAGCGACCTTATATACTTTCATGTTTATTGGTATTGTTGTTCAAACGCTGACCAGATTAAATCACGCGTGGATTTACACAGTCCTGATATGCTACTTAAAGCGATCCTGAGGCAAAAAGTGAGAAATGTCACTGGAGTAACTAAGGTTTAGCAATAAATAAATAGACAGCCATCCAGACATATGCAGAACAGAGCATTTTTTCTATAGTATGGAGTGACTGACAAACACATGCACACAAACATGCACACATTGACACAGACTGATGGGCTGCTGAGTGATGAATTATCAAAGAGAGGATTGTGGGCTTTAAGATTGTGCCCTAGGACGTTTCTTTACATGCCTGCGATGCATCAGGATAAAGTGAGGCATTTCAAACACATCAGATACCTCATAACACCATAGACATCTATACATGAAGACTAAACAATTGTATCATTATATAGCTTAAAGCATACCCACATTGCACAGTGGGAGGCCTCAGTCAATAAGGTCCTCCTCAGGCTTTATTATGCCAGTCTGAAGTTTAGAAGTAGTAAAGCTTTTGGTTATATTACAGCAAAAACAAATGTGCCATCAGTTTAGAGCACTGTATCAAATAACTCTGAATAGGATTCTGTGCTTTGGTATAATTGTGCTTGTTCCCTAACTCCTGATTCCCATCTAAAGTCTACACTGTTCAGCATCTCTTTCAGTGTCTACATTAGCAACAAACTGGCTCACAAGTAACAAATCAGCTTGCTTATAACATGCCGTGTGTACATTGTAAGCTCCTTAAATCTGTCAGAGGGGTTCCAGTAGTTCAGCGCTTTCTCCATTCTCCATGTAACCAGGGCAAATAGATGAATACCCAAAGTGCACATAACAAAGCCATGGAACCTTTTTAAATGTGTGCTTTGGCAACCAAGCAAAGAGTAGTAATTTTAAATGGTTCATAGCTAATAATACCACATTTGCCTAATGGATATTTGATGTGATATCATTAGCCTGTTTTCTTCTGTATCCAAGAACATAATGCTTTCTTCTTCTTCTTCTTCTTCTTCTTCAATATGAGTCCTAATGTAATCGTTGAAAACATTGGACCAGCTGAATGTTAGAGGAGCATCAGAGAGCTTTCAAAAATATTTTTGATGGATGCTCTTTAGTTGTTTGCCTTTCCCAGATCTCAGCATTGGGGTATTTGTGCATGTTCTGGCCACAGATGGCATTTAATAACTTAGTACAAATAGGGGGCTTTAAGATTGTGCCCCAGCACGTTTCTTTACATGCCTGAGATGCATCAGGATAAAATGAGGCATTTCAAACACATCAGATACCTCATAACACCACAGGCATCTATACATGAAGACTAAACAGTTGTATCATTATATAGCTTAAAGCATACCCACATTGCACAGTGAGAGGCCTCAGTCAATAAGGTCCTCCTCAGGCTTTATTATGCCAGTCTGAAGTTTAGAAGTAGTAAAGCTTTTGGTTATATTACAGCAAAAACAAATGTGCCAAATAGGAGCCAGCTGTTCTGATGGCATATACCACAAAATCTAGCATATCGAGGGATCATGGCATTTTTACTACTGTTGACAACAACAAGTGTACAGTAAACTTGCAGAAACATGTTAGATATAAACCAATCCACAGAGAAAAGGGAGAAAAAGTGAAGGTTGACACATGGCTGACATATGTGCAGACATCGCATGAGGAGGCATATATGTCTTTGGCATTGTGCTTTGAACACGTGATGCTCTTTGTTGCCCGGTTGTGCATCTCAAAAACATTTGTAAGAGAGCGTTTCCTGTGAGAACATTTACAACATGTGTGCAGCAGCCAGGTCTACATGCTGAATAATTATAGGAGTGCAGAAATGTAGACATCTCAGGAGCTTTTATATGATGAGGTACATACATATGAATCCACAGACAGTGCTTCCACCACAGGAACATTGTAGAACTTTTTACAAAAACTCATGCACTTTTGGCACATTTCCATTGGTTGATGATTTTGGTTCATGCTCCAGGATGGGTACTTTTCTGAGAACCAGAAAGTACTGGGGTGGATACTTGGTGTCATACTGAACTCTGATTGGTCAAACACATACTTCAAATAATGATACAGGCAGGTTCTACCTATCAAGCGTTTAATCCCAATAATGATCCTTACCATTTCAGTGCAAAAACAAACTAGTGGCTTTTCTTCTCATTCAATAGAGGACTACTAAATGATTAAGCCAACTCGGATAAACACATGGGCCACACATCTGGATAACACTGATCTACATTCCATAAACCTCCCACTGGTTTAACTACATTAGTTTTCTATTAACTGTAATAGTTGAATAATTTGTAGTAGTGTTTCTGAATAATGTTCTTTGAGATGAGTAACAGGACTTGCTTTTAAGGGTTTAAAGTGTACTACAAGGGTTACTGAAGTGTACTACATTGCTTCTAAGGGCTTCGGTTATTTATAGTGCACCTTTAACATTTTATTTTGAGCCTCATGTGTATACATTCTCTGTTGTCAAGTCAATCATGCAGGCAGACAGTGAGTAGCCATTAGGCAGCAATATTCTCACCTTGGCATTATCCCTTTAAACTCCCATAATGTGTTGTTAGGTCCACACTTATTCCTTACCTTTCCTATTAGTAATTTCTCTAGTAGTTACTGATAAAAAATGGAATAATAAGCCATGACGTTAAGGGCTTTAGGAAGGGAGAGTTCTGCCTTTTGTTTCATTCTCTAGTGCCTGCTTTCTGTACCAGCCAGCCTTAAATCCATTTTTACATAACCAACATAGAATTTAATGTCTTGTGGAGACCTTGATAAAACCAATAATATAAGTAATAAGGGCAAATTAGATCTGTTTAGATACCCCTGGATCATGAGGGGACCACCTTGTATACAAAGTAACGATGTACCCATATATTGTACTAGGGCTGCACGATTATGGCCAAAATGATGATCCCGATTATTTTGATCAATATTGAGATCTCGATTATTTATCACGA
>JANDJT010000206.1:20774054-20792083 GCA_024331685.1 Stegophilus panzeri | reverse complement strand
ATAAATACACACACACACACACACACATATATATATATATATCTCAAATGTAGAGCCATCACTATCATGTTGTATTAATGAGAACGTATTGTTAAGATGAACTAGTCCTTACCACATTGTACTGATTCTGCTGTTTAGACACTATAGTGCACCTCCTCTTTCCAACTTCACCTTTCTCGGTAGAATGGCTGTTTTCAACCTCAGCTGAAACAATAGCAAAGCAACGATTAGGCTTTTAGTAGGCCTCTGAATGGGTAAAATGGAGGGAGGAGATGAAATTGTGTATGTCTGTGTGTGGTCTTCCTACAAAATCTTTGTCCATGTGTAAGTTGGCAGAGTGTGAGATTACAGGTGGTGGTATACGGTGGCTCTCTAACTGACCTCCCATGGTGCCTCGTTACAGAAGGGCTCATTCTAATGTATAGATTTTGTTCCATAGCTAAGGAAAGCATCCGATTATCATTGTAAAGGCTTCATAGGGAGTGGGTGTGTTGTGATGGCGATGGAGTTTCACTGTCTCCTCTCAGCTGTGTACCATGACACATTTTTGGCCTTGTTCCTTTCATTCTTTCCACCCTAACTGGGCTTTCTCCAGAGGTCAGAGGTGAACCCAGTGATTTGGATGGCCTAACGCTTATTCAGCCATTTGGCCTCTTCTATTTTTCTATGCTTTCGTTCTCTCAGATCATTCCATCTCTATAATTTCTCTCTAGATCTCTTAATATAATTTAAAAAGCAGGAATGGAGGAGATGGTAGGGCTGGGCAATGTGGCAGTCATGCATTCATGTAAAAAGTAATTGACCAATTGTGCCAATTGCTAAATTTTCCCTTCTTTTCTCTGTGAAATAATTTTATTAATACTGGTCAAGAATCCATGGTCCTATATTTGCCCTTGTTGGCATTTGTTAGTGAAACCACATTTGATATAAAAATGATATAATATACGATCACCCTCTTTTATATGCTTAGAAAAAGGGCATAAGCAGAACAGATTTCAGCAATGAAGAGCTATAAAAGTATACTGGTCACAAATCATGGCCTTTTTACGATCCATTCACCATGAGCTTCTATTTGTGAACATGGCTTTTGTCTCACTCCTTTTCTCACCCATAGCCACTCTGTCTTTATGCTCTCCCTCTCTCTCTCTCATATGCCTTCCTTATCACTTTTGCACTTTGTATTTGGGGGATGTGATGATGGGTGTGTATAAAGTGAGATTTAAAAGGAGGTTTCAGTCTGATCCTGCTCATTATTAACTACACGGTTGTAGCTAATCCACTTAATAATATATGTAGATCAGGACTAAGTGGCGGAGTTGCCTGGGAACGACCTTTCTGATCTCGTAGGAATGTCAGTGTGTGAGCATGTGTGTCTGAGAGAAATGTGAAATAAGAAAAGAGAGTATATAGAGTATAGAAAGAGAGAAAACAACCACTGTAGGAAGGAAGGGCATGTCTATTTTTTCTATCTATGCCAGACATCTGCTATGATTGACTGGAAAAGGGATGGTAAATATTCCACTTCCCTGACTGTCATGTATGTTTGCTGTAATCTGGGCCATCTTTAAGTAATTGGGGTCAATTGTTTTTAACTTTATAAACTGCATTTTTCAGTTTTGCACTGTTCACACAGTGCTGCACATTCTGTTTAGTATCAGCGGTAAGACAAATCTGAGCTACAGGTACTTGCAGTTTTACAGTAACTGGTTCTACAAACAAGCTCACTTGCCTTTTATAAAGCATTTGTTTAGAGTCCCATTAGAATCTGAGAGTGTAATAAATAGCATAAATGCAAATATTAAAATACTTATATGCAAAGATTTACACTAATAGAACATAAAAATTCTTCTAAAAAAGATTTTAGACTTTGAATGTTGTCTAAGATTATCTAACATATTTATTTACATGGTTTAAGAATCAGTGGATCAGATTCCTTGGTCACTGACGAGCTCTCTCAGAGCTCCTGGTGTATGGCTGGCTTGTTGAATGTTAAGGGAAAAAGAGATAATTCCCCTTTCTTATATCTGCTCTTCCCCCTTCTTTGTCTCTGTTCTTCTTGTTGTCATGCAGGTATTAGCAAAGACCAGGCTGAGCCTTTAATCTCACTGAACGAGATAAGTTTCTCTTTGTTAAAATGTTTCAGCCTCCCTTATAGATACATGCAATAACACACATTTGAGCTTATCTTCCTTTAAAATCATCTACCTGCAGGCTATGTAGACGTTTCATTGTGTCAAATACATTTGCCTCCCTCTTAAAGGATCTATAGGTACTTCAGTAATCTTGTTTTCACTTCCTCCCTTTGGCAGTCTCTCCTAATCAGAGAGATTACATGTCTAAAGTGGGCTAGTTTGTGAATAAACAGAGGAAAACTTAACTTGCAGTGAACCGGTACTTTTGTACTCGGTCGAGCATCCATCCATCCATTTTCTGTACTGATTAGCCTACAAAGGGTTGCGTGGAGCCTCAAGGCTATCACAGGGAACTCAGGGCACAAGGCAGGGGACACCCTAGACGGGCGGCCAACCCATTGCATGGCACAATTTCACACACACTCATTCACATACTACAGACAGTTTGGAAATGTCAATCAGCCCACAACGCATGTCTTTGAACTGGGGGACGAAACCGGAATACCCAGAGGATACCCCTGAAAAAGCCATGCAAGGAGGCAAATATGCTAACCACTAAGCCACCATTCCTCCCTGGGTCACGCATCACTTGCTTTTCAGTAAAATACAGGTGAGGCAACACAAGCAATTCATAAATGTAATGAACGAGTAATAGAAGCACTGAACATAGCTTGCAGGTGTGTAAAGGAGCATAAAAAAGAGGACAGTCAAGCAATATGGTTACTGACTGTCATTCATAAACATACCTAAATATTTTGGTACAGAACAAGGCTGCCCTAACTTGCAAAAAAGGCAGTGCATAATGTACATGTTAGTAGTTCAGTTTAGGGCTCACTGTACACTTTAACGCTTATTGAGTAGTTTGATAAGTATTCTCTGGCCTTCACAGGCATTAGATATAAACCCACTTGAACGCCTATTGAAGATGTTTGACCATTTTTGACCATAATCAAAACAGTGACAGAATATCTTGTGGAAGAATGGTGTTCATTCCTCCTGTTACAGTTCCAGAGACTTGTAGAATCTCTGCCAAGGTACATACAAATTGTTCTGGTGACTTGTGATGGACCAACACCTTACTAATACACTGTATTGCTGTTTTCTCTCCTTTAATTTTTCACCCATCTGCAATTGTACTGGCGTCCACTGAGAAAATCTTTGAACACCATGACTCAGTGAGTGTTTTCTGGATTGAAAAAAAGTTCGCAGTGTGTTTAAAAGTTATTTAGGAGTTTTCTTGTAATGTCGGTGAAACCTTTTTCCGGGGAAGTAGATGATTCTTGACCACATTTAATGCCGAAAAGTACCAGCTTCAAGTTCTTCACTTTTCCTCTTTGGGTAATTCTGGCAGTAATTCCGAAACTGTTAACTTGCTGAAGGAATGCACGTTCTTTTCACCCACTCTTCAGATCATCTTTCATTCTTTTATGCCCTGTGGGTAGCAGAAAAGACAAATGGGTTCAGACACACACTGGAATCCCAGAGACCTGCACAGCAGGAATGTGTAGCTTTATTGAGGATGTGCAATCGTGTTGGCACACAGAACAAAGTCTCAGAAAAGGTTTTGTCCTGATCCAGGATCAGCCGTATTTAGCCATTAGTGATAAAGCTCTCAGCTGATCTCACTACATAATAAAATGCCAGTTTCTACCAAAGAACGAGGGCAAACCCAGATTACAGCTGCAGACTTGTTATACAGTACGTATGCTAGCTAGGCTAATATACACTGCAGTGACGTTTACACCAGGACATTTGGATTTGAAATGGAACAGTGAGTGTTTTTTAACACATCTTGTACATTCATTCATTTGATGAAGAATTAGAAGAATTAGCTTCTTAATTTCTGATTTGCTCTTCAAGATGTTTTTCTTCTTCTATGGCTCTGGTGTTTTCAACCTGTGTCTCTTCATAACTGTGCTAATGTTTTAAATCGGCTGCCTCAAATGTCGTCGACATGTCATAAGATAAATATTCATCAATATGTCATCCTGTTCTATTCAGACATGAGCACTAGGTTGTGTCAGTCTTCCTGAGATTCCAACTCTGGCTTATATTCACACTTACCATCCCAATTAATAACCTCAGAAATGTCCTGCATAAAAGTGTATGTGTGAAAGGGACCAACAACTATGGCACTTACAAATACATAGTAATAGTTTTAACATTTACCATGGTAATTATATCCATGTCAATATTGCATTGACTTCATTATATGTTCATGTAAGTGGAGCTCCTTTCAGGTACAGCTGTAGGAAGAGAAATACCCAGAAAGGGCTGTGGTATGGACAGATCACTATATAGACCACAGCAGGTGTATGTGTATAAAGTGAACATCTGTATACCTTCTCATTCATGCAATAATCTAATCCACTAATCCTGTGGCTGCATCACAGTGTATAAAATCATGCAGATACTGGTCAAGATCTTCAGTTAATGTTCACATCAGACATGAGAACAAGGAGCAATGTGATCTCCATTACTTTAACCGTGGCATGGTTTTTGATGCCAGATAGGCTGATTTGAATATTTCAGAACTGCTGAGCTCCTGGGATTTTCACACAGAATAGTCTGTAGTGTTCACACCGCAGACCAAAAACATTCAGTGAGTGACAGTTCTGCGAGTGGAAATGCTTTGTTAATGACAGATTTAAGACTGATTTAAGCTGACAAAAGTTACATTTAACTCAAATAACCACTATTCACAAACCATAATGAGCAGAACAGCATCTCATAATGGACAGCACATTGAGGTGTGTGTGAAAAGGGTCTCATTTTGAGAGAGGATGCAAACACCCTAAAAAAAAAAAAAGCACCAAAAATCAATCCCAAAGTAAACCCAAACCTAATATCAATATTATCAATATACTGTATTTATTCAAACTCTTTGCTATGCAGTGGTTATGTAGCCGTCTTGCTTGCCTGATTAGACTAACTGTTCTGAAGGAAAAAAAATTATTAAAGTGTTAAATTGAATTGTTTCCAGTCCAGTGGAATTCAACTTTCCAACTTGTGAGACACTGTCTGACAACCCAAGTAGAAATACACACTTTTAATTGCTGTATACTTGTGTCTTTTCTGTAGAATGCAGCACTGGAATATTTGCTTCATCATTGACACCCATATATAAGGTCTGAAAAATGTTTTTGTGCTATACAATATGTTATAGGTGGGGGGGCACTGTAGCATAGTGATTTGGGGGTTTTCTTCTGTTACTCTGGTTTTCTCCCCCAGTCCAAAGACATTCATTGTAGGCTGATTGGCATTTCTACATTGGCCGTAGAGTGTGTGTGCAATTGAGTCCTGTGATGGGCTGGCTCCCCATCCAGGGTGTCCACCGCCTCATGCCTAGGGTACCCTGGAATAGGCTGCAGGCTCCCCTACAACCCCATGTAGGACAAGCGGTACAGAAAATGGATGGATGGACATTATAGTCATGTCAGAGTACATTGCATGTACTGTACATTCTGTCTGTGTTTAGTTTTTCTCAGGATAGCTTTTAAAGCTAGTTATACAGGAGAGTTTATATAGAGTTCTGTTTCTAATTTTTTTCCCTCTATGTACATGACAGGTGAATTCAATCAAACAGTATTTTCTTAACATTGAGCTGATCCTTTTCACATGGCAGAGACAAGACAAGCCTTCACTTTAGGTAATCTGTGTAAACTTGCCTTTGAGAAGGAAGACAAGTGGTGGTGGTGGTGGTGGTGGTGGTGGGGGCAATATCTGAAAAACGGACTGGCGGACATGTTTGTAATAAGGAAAACTATGCCTATGTACCTTGGGGCCATAGAAAAACTGTTTCATTTCACACACCTCAAGGCCACAAATTTCCTCTGTGGTGATGTGAACAGATTGTTTATCACATACTTGTGCTTTACCTGAAATGTATTTCTTATTTTACGTGTGGTCAGTTTACTGAGCAAAGTGTCAGCAAAAAGTGTATTTTTCTACCTGCCTGTCCTCTTTTATTTCGTATACCTGTACATTGCTCTGTTTTTCTGACAGTTAAGTTTTTTTCTCCTCTTTATACTAATCCTGGTGGGAGACTTAAGGAGTAAATGTTTAAATCTCCCTCATCCTTTCTGTCTTTCAGTTGCCACCATATATCATAATTAAGCTCCTGCTTTACATCCGTCCTGCCCCCATAATTCTCGCCAAGCCCCTTTAACTGCAATGCCTAAGCGGAAAAATAAAACAGTCGCCTTGAGAAGCATGGGCTGTCAGTAAAGTTAACATCAAACACGCCAGTAGTTTTCAGGAGAGATCTTTTTTTTGTTGTCTTCTGTAGTATTGCTTCCTTTTCTTCTCTCCTTTTCCTTCCCTCTCTGTCCACCCCTCCTCCTTTCTTCTTCTTTCCACCCCACCCCACCTCTCCTCCCTATTCAGCGCCTTGAGCGTATCTCACTGGCTGTCATCAAAGGCAGACTGGCTTAATGGTGTGTAGGTAACTCTGTTGTTAGGCATTCACCCTGCCCAGGAGAAAAAAAAGGAGAAGAGGAGTTGGTTCCCTAACAAAGGCCATGTCAGACAGGGAGATCTTTTAGCCGGACCACGGCCCTTTGGCGGCCTCTATGAAAGGGGACATTGTTCAGAGGGACACAGAGGGATGAGGACAAGGGGGAAGGGAGAGATGAATGGATAGGGGTTTGGTTTTTTTTCTTACTTTGTTTTAGGGAGTGAAGGAAGGAAGCTTAATAAAAGTCAGACCAGCTAGATGAGGGCCACCTGTTGAGATAGGGAGACCCTCATACTCAGTAATGTGTGTGTGTCTGTGTGTTGTTAATATTAGGAAAGCGGAGCTTTCACATGGAAGTGTCCAGATGTGCATGTTTTTAAAACTTGGTGGGGATCCTCAAGGATTGGAATATCTGCCATTTTAACCTCATGGATACATTTGATTGGTCCTGATGAGGAAAACTGTAGCTTTTATTTCTTTTGGTGACTGAGGTGAAGGGTAGGATTAGGTTTAGGTTTAGGTGTAGGTGTAGGCATGGCATTAATTAGATACATTGTAATAATGTCACTGGAAGGTTTTCACAACGATAGTAAGAGAAATGTGTTTGTGTGTGTGTGTGTGTTTGTGAAGGTTTGGAATTTTGTCCTCTATTTGTGAGAACACAGGAAAGACCTTTTTTCCTATTTTACCTCCACCCACCACATCACCCCCTTTAGAAACACAGACAAGTAGCAGCACGCTTTCTTCCTAGAACACATTCTACGTGTAAGAATCTGGGGCGGTAGTGTCTCATGTTGTCTGGACTTACTCCCTAAATTGTCTTGAGTTCAACTGAGAGCAGGGTGTGCTAACCACAGCTGAGTCAGCTCAGCTAACATAGGTCACCTGAAGCTGAGATGGTGAGGGCGTGTGTTTGTGTCTACTTGGCAAGCTCTCTGTTTGTATAAGTCTAGGAGATGAGGAATTTGTCGACTTATCCACATGCAGAGTATGCACACGAGCACACACACACAACTGGTCTTGCACCAACCCACAATCTAAACACATACTGTATCTGCAATATTTGTACACACAGTCATACTGTAAAGGATTCACACTGAGTCTTTGCGCTTTCACTCTCAATACTTTCACTCTATATGTTACAGTGAGTCACGTCTGAGTCCTCCCTCAGTCTCACCCTTGGCATGGTTTACCTGCCAATAAAAGAACAGTGAGACATCCTCCTTCTATTAATAGCCAACTTGGCAGCTTGTTTAACACAGAGTGAGGTGGTGGTGAGAAGAAATGACCTGAATAAATCTCACAGAAGGCAAACTACACCAGTGACATCTGGACAAACCTCAACACCCACATTTGTCCTGTAGCATTACGTTTCGACCCAAAACTAGTTTAAAATTTATACATTTTTACAACACAAACGGTGCTGTCATGGAAAGAAACATGAAGAACATGAAAGGAAGTCCGAACTACTGTAGTGCTACGAAGGCATTCAAACATTCAAGACACTTCAGTACAAAAACAACGCTTTCCTAATCTCCTTGAAAGAGGACATCCACAGACATTTAAAATAATGATAATGATAATATAACATATCAGTTATTATCACATAACCAAATTATAACCAGGTTGTAACAGGACAGATAGATAAGTTTTTATTAGCTAATATCTAATCACAGAAAATACAAAACTTCTTTTCAATGTAAGAAAGACATCTGTAACACAGCTGGTTTCTGTATGTGCAAGGTATATATATATATATATATCATGTCATGCAACTGGTACTGCAGTCCCTCGATTTTGAGAAAACTCAGCAATATTTGCAGGAGCTTGCGATTTTTCAGAATTATCGCAGATTTTCCGCAGATTTGGGCCAAGACGCGCCATGTGACGTCATCACAACGTGCCATGTCATCACATTGCGCATTCAGCCCCCTTCGAGTCACGAGCGTCGAACATGAGTACAGCTAAAATGTCGCACTTACCAACAAACAGCATTGCGAAAGACTGTGCTAAACAATTTTGTGCAATTGCAGTCGGTTTCCGCAAATAAGCACAAAAACCACCGCAAATTGCTATATTGAAATATTGAAAATATTATCAATATTGAAAAAAAAGCTGCATAAAAATCAAACATTTCTGACCGCAACAATCACAAAAAAGCTCCGCGAAATCCTGTGTGGACTGGTACTGGGCACACAGAAATGAATTTCTGTTATAACACATTAATAGTGTTCAGAGTATACATATTGTGTTTTTTATTTGTGCATGTACAAAAGAAAAGAGAACATAATACAAAAAGGTTGTCAGGTGAGAGGATTCTGGTTACTGTATATAAGACACGATTGTACAGTACTATACAAAACCATTTCTGTGCTGCAGTGCACTCTACAATGCCTGCGTGTAAGCAACATGTAGAATCCTTAATCCCCTGAGGTTTGTGCTGTACTCGTTCATAATCGGAGTTCCTATCCTTTATCCTTGCAGGATTAACATGTTCCAGCAAGTTGTTGTTTAACCCATGAGCTTCTCAGAAATGTCATAAATTTTTACCCCACCACAAAATGAAATTACAGTACCGCTTGGAACAAAGGCTTCCGGAAAAGATGTCAATTAAGTGCTGCAAAGTACTGTTGATCTACAAACATGCACAGCACGTGAGGAATTCCTCCCAGAATCCTCTATTTAAAGATATCCTTAAAAGTGAAAAAAAGTCAATAAAATAAAATAGGACCCTAATCATAAAATTGGTCTCTATTTCTCAGACAGTTTGCTTTCTAGATACAAAGTTCACAACCAAATAAGTGGATATAAGCATCAGTAAAAGGATGTAGTGGGTACTTATTTAACTAGTTCGAAAGCCATGTTTGTTAACATTTTTAAAAAGACATAGGGTCAAAAAGTGACACCTGGCAACCTTGCCTCTACAGATGTGTGTCCAATTTGGAGGGGGTGTATCTTCCCCCTGGCTCCTCTCCTAACTTCAAACAGCATTATTTACACTATGCTACTTAGCTCTGGTAATTACAGCCTATAGAGGAGAAGACTCCACTTCACCTTTCATCAGCGAGATGGAACTTAAGTAGGTAATGTCCACAGCAGCAGCCATGACACTGTGCTTATATGACATAAGATCTCCTCAGTTTCAGACCATCAACTGTCATCCATGTTGGACTGAATCCAGAGCAGTGAGCAAATAATTTGATATTGTTTGACATCTAGAATCGACAACAACATACATATACCATCCTCTTACACTCAACTGCTTTTATTTCCAGCAAATTTCTTAACATGTGTAAATATTTGTATTAATATAAAAAGATTCAACAACTGAGATCTAAACTGAACACGTTTCACAGACATTTGACGAGCAGAAATGGAATAATGAGTCCCTGAACAAAGGGGGAAGGGGGGTCAATATTAAAAGTAACAGTCAGTATGTGGTGTCCTCCAGCTGCTTTAAGTACTACAGTGCATCTCATCCTCATGGACTGCACCAGATTTGTCAGTTCTTGCTGTGAGATGTTACTCCACTCTTCCACCTCGGCATCTGCAAGTTCTCCATCACGTCTGGGGGGAACACATGGTTACATGTAATTTCCCACTGCAGGGTTGATCAGCTGTCCTTTCTGTCTCCCTGTAGCACTGTCTTAGGCGTCTTACATTACAGACATTGCAGTTTATTACACTGGCCACATCTGCAATCCTCATGCTTCCCTGCAGCAGGTCTATGGCATGTTCACGCAGGTGAGCAGGAACCCTAGACATCTTTCTACTGGTGTTTTTTAGAGTCAGTAGAAAGGTCTCTTTAGTGACCTGTGACCTTAATCGCCTACCGCCTGTGAACTGTTCATATCTTAAGGACTGTTCTATAGGTGCATGTGCAATAATTGTTTATGATTCACTGAACAAGCATGAAAAACATAATTTAAAACCTTTCCCATAAAGATCTGTAAAGCTTATTGTGATTTTACATTTTTATCTTTATACATTTATATCTTTAAAATACAGTCTCCTGAATAAGGGATGTATCTTTTTTTGCTGAGTTTACATACATGTATAACTAGTCCAAAAATTACAGAGTAAGCAATAATCTTCTAAGAAGTAATCAACAAATAAGAAAATTAGATGAAATGTACTGGAATCCTCTGAAATCGGGAAATTCTAAATAAAAAGGTCCATAATACTTATATGATTAACCAAATTCACTTATTGTACTGTTGTTTAATTAATTAAATGTTATTTACAGTCCAGTGAATATTTAGCAGACATTTTACATAAAACTGCTGCTTATCTTATTGAATCTTTTTTTGAGAATCAAAGCTTTATACCTCAATATCCTAAAATTATAAACATTCTCACAACCTTTTCATTCTGATATCACGAAATATAGACATAAATACCTTCAGATTAAATCTGAATTGTGGTACCTTATCCATATGCTCAGCTCATTATTACATTTCAAATACAATATGCCAGACTACAAAACAGCAAACAATGTGTAATCCAGCTGTAAATATTGACATTGTACTTCACTATATACAGAGAAACTATCTTGTTATTAGTCTATCTTGTATTTATTCTTGCAGTTTAAGACGTTAATGAGGTGTAAATGTGGACAGCTAATAAATGGCCAAAATCTGGCAGCATTTATGATTATGATTTATGATTCACTTCCAATTGTGTTTGAATGCTGGAGATAAGGAACTTTGTTCATGCTAACACCTTAGTTTGGAAATGAACCTTTTTGAAAGATTCAGGATGATTTCCAGTGTATGACTATGCGGGCTTGAAGAATATGTGGCCTGAAGTGAGTATCTGCTTTAACCAGTAGGTAAAGAAAGATGAGGAAATGCCATTGGCATGTGGATTGGCACAGCTCAGGGCATCTGTAATTTTTAATGTGAGGTGAGAGAGTGCAACAAGTAGTAGTCAGGATCAAATAACATTCCAGTTCATATCCTTTATGCTGGTTTGTCTGTATTTTGGCATGGGCCCACTTTAATAACACTTTATTCCATGCTTGATTTGTCTGTCCAGATCAGTAGAATTTGATACAGCATATGTATGCTAATAGATTGACCCATATGTCTCAAGTATTCCCTGTGAGTGACTGTGGTGTGTAAGATTGGCCTCCTGCAAAGAGAGGAAGGGAAGGGGAACAGGAAGCTTGTATTCTGACACTAGTGTCCATGAGTCTGTGATCTCTTAGTTACAGAGCTAAAGTTAGAACATCAACATAGTCGAGAGCCCAGAATGATCCAGGATCCTTAACTTGATTGCGATGAGGCTATTGCTGATCATTTTTCTTGTTGCCGGCTCCACGTCTGTGCATGCTCTATTCTTGGAGCAGCATGGATACATTTACAAAAATGAATTATGTATCTTTGACTGGTTTTGAATTAACAGTTGATTTCTACAAGCAGATTAACTGGAAGTCGTGTTCATGAACAAATAGCACAGAATTCCATCTTTGATTTACTGAGAGCCAGAAGTAACCTACTGCACTGTCAATACAAGCACGTGCCTTCACACACACACACACACACACACACACAAAGAATTGGGCATGCCAGAGCATTAGTCTGAGGTATGCAGGTGCTTGGGCTTGCCAGAATTGAGTATGCAATGCAGTGTTAGCCTGTGTTAGCTTTTCCATCTCAGAGACCCAAATCCCTTTTTTTAATCTTACCTTGCTTTGTCATGTTCCTGCTTTTAGTAACAGATGTGTATGTGTCACAGTAATAGACTATTGTTTTGCGAATAGCAGTGGGTGTGTGTGTCTGCATGCATGTTAAAACTTATTTAATTAACTGACGCTCAATGATAGATCTTTTTTTTTTTTTTTTTTTTTTTTTTAAAGTATTGGCTGAATCTTCACTCCTTCAAGAAATGATGCAGCTGGGTGGAGATTTTCTGCAGTAATATTTCATAACTTGTCTTAATAGGTTTGAATGCCTAAGAAAATGATTATTAAAATGGCCATTTATGACATCATAAAAAATGGCAGGACCTAAAAATTCCTGCCGCCGATGTTCACGTGACCTTGTTCACTAGTTAGCTAGTCACTTGCAAAGTAGCATTATCACATTTGCATATTATGTCAAAATTGCAAGTTTTTTTTTTCATCAATAACAGGTTCCACATGCATAGCCTAAAGCTCACCAGGTGATTACTGTGGATGGTATCACACAGACATCCTAAAGATGGCTGTGGATGTTGTCCCTTGGATAGCCTAAAGACAGTTCACGCTCAAGTTTCCATCACTGAACAGACTCTTTCTGTTTTCTTGCATTTTCCATACTGTCCCAACATTTTCAGAATTGGGGTTGTAAACACAAGCTTATTGGTTACATTTAAATCACTTTAAATGGTTATATCTTTTGACAGTATGTAGTTCCTGTTTACAAACCAACAGTCAGTACCACAAAGACAAATCTTTACATGATCTCAGGATACAGGAAGCAGCGTTCGAATGCTAGCAGCTGGCTGATTTCAGAGTGTGTTATAGTTTAACTCAGCTTGAAAGGCACAAATGCACAACATTGCTTTGCCTATGGGTGGTCTCGTTTACAACATACCACGCACAGAGGAGGATGGAGGGTGGTGGAGAGGGTGAGAGTGCTGGGTCAGCTTGGGGTAAACTGTGGACGATAGAGTGTTCAAACACAGCTGTGACAGAAGGCCATATGCAGGAAGCAGGTCGATAGCTGACATGGGAAAGAAAGTGTAACCGAATGTTACCTTTTGAGTGTTAGCTATAACATGAGGTCAACATCTGTGCGTGTGTCAGGTTGTGAATGTTCACACGCACACAGCCGAGGTGGAAGGGGTCATTTCCAGACCATACAGAGAAGGATCTGCTTTTCTTGGAAAAGTATCAGAGCAAGATCTAATGAAATTCTTGGTACAGCATCTGTACAATCTGCCTTGTAACTGCCAGAGATGGAGTGGTTTTCTCAGCAGTCTTTCCAGACTAGGAAATGGGTAATTCTTGAATTATAGAGTCGCCATGTCACGGTGATGGCACAACATGTTTCATGTCTAGTATTTAATCAAATCTTTTAGACCTTCTATTAACTATGTTAATTATACAGGGAGTCCCATAAATCGTCAGAAAAGAAACAAAAGCTTTTATTTACAGAACTTTTTTTCAATATGTCCACCATTTTTCTCAATACACAAATTCCTATGAATAAAAGTATTTGGATTTGTCCAGCCTTGTTCAGATACTTCATGGTTTGTAAAAAAAAAATATTTTCTGAATATACATTAACCTTATTATACTGAACTTATGAGATAGTCTGTACAAAGTTTTGTGCGTAATTATAGACAAACCTGAGATTTGAGTCCATTTTATTTAAAAAGTAGTTGAGTGAAATAGCCAATTTATATTGAAAGCTGGGTGAAAACAGTGTTGTAAGAAATAGAACAGAACTTTTAAACCTCTACAGGAAAATACCATTTTATATTTGTATTTAGAGAGGTACCTGGCATGCAGCAATTTAAACACAATTTAAGCCAAAAGCAGATTTGAACATACTACTGTGCTGGCAGATTTCAAATACCACACTCCCTTTTTGCTGTGTGTCTACCAGTGTGCCATCGACATGCTCGTTCCTGTGTAGTACCCAGTCACCTCTACACAGTTTTTGTGTGACGGCTTGCCTGGGAATTCCTCGGATTTGCATATAAAATATATGTGGATATAACCGTGTGTGTGTGTGTGTGTGTGTGTGTGTGTGGATATAACCACATATATTTTGTAAAGCAAAATTGATTTACAAAGACTGGCCACACCTGACGGAATTACAGCTAAATTGAGAATATTCCAGATGTAATTTATACATATAGTATAAGGCCAATGGTGAATATGCTTATAACAATAGCATATACCCACATATACTCATAAAACATATACCCACTCTCACAGCACTCAACATGTACCCACAGGCATTTGGGGGTGGGGGGGAGGCTTTAGTGGTGTTGTTCAGGGTGTGGAAATTGATCTTCTCCCTTGTGTGTTTTTTTGCGGAGAGATTTCTCCTTAAGTTCCACTGTTTTTGTTCTGTTCTCAAAAGCACGTTCTCAGAAAAAAAAACCAATGCAGGAATGTCAAGGTGTGGCATTATGATTGTTGTGCCTTATTGGGAGGTTTTTTTCCCCCTGCTTTATAAGAAGAAAAGCACATGCACATATAAGATCTCTACCTTTCAACAGGTGGGTTAATCACACTGAAAAGAAAGTGACAAAAGGGCCCCTGAAGGGTTGAAATCATTCAAGGAAAACCGGAGGAGTGTAGGAGTGTAGAATTATCCCTCTGTCCTTTCCTACACTACCCCCCACTTGAATGCCTTTTCTCCTGAACACTGATGAAAAGTTCAGATTCTATGAGATTGTAGTTCACCTGCCAAACATGCCACTGACAGCCAAACGTTTCTCGATGCATTCTGTTCTTACGGATTGAACTCTTTCTGCACCGCAGCTAGTCTTTGTGTATGTTGCTGTCACGTCCGATGAAAATATATTACATTGGCACTGTAGCTATCTTATGACTATTCCTGTTATTCCCAGTCTTCACACCATTTAACATTCTTTAACGAACTTTAATACTGTTCACTCCCTCTTTCTCTGTCTCCCCCCTCTCTCTTTTGGCCTGCTTCTGTCAGGTCGATTATCACTATACAGCAGATCAGAGGTGTGAATGAATCGGGTCATCTTTCTACTCGCTTTTACACTCATTCTCTTTCTCTTCCCCTTCTCAATTTCTCCGACGTTGTATCTGTTCATCTGTGTCTCACCCAAAAATACTCTTTACTATAAGAGGCAAAGGTTTGAAAGTTTGGGGATGGGTTCGCTCACCTTTACACAAGTATACACACACATAAACACACATGTCCTTTGCATTGTGGGATAATCCAGGTCTTATTTGTGCTCTTGATAATATGAAGATGTATTTCATCTGACTCTTTCCATTCACCCAAAGGTTCAATAGCAATTTTCTCTTTCCCTCCCTGGGTCATATCATGCCATCCCACACCCTTTCATCCCTTAATCACATTGAAACGCTTCCTGGTGACCCCCGACCTTTGTGCCCAGGGCAGGTCCCTGCTAAGCACCCTCATATGACCGCACCTACTGTTTGAGCTCTCTTAACATTCCTGAGCCTGTACGTACCAGACTTCTTACTGTGGAAGGGATTCCTTCTGTGCTTATAATTCTTTCTTGATGTCACATGAAAGGCCAAACGCTGATTCTAGACCACCACGCTCACTCTCACTAACTACAGACACTGGTTGTAACTGAGTATCTTCTATAAATGATGCTACCCAGAGTACAACCAGTGTTACTGATTTGCTGAATAACCTGTCTAATTATTGAACATGTGCTTGTACTAATAACGACACATATTTCTTATTAGTTTAACTGCAATTATTAACTACTCAGTAGCTTCTAAATGATATGCTTTTAAAATAAATAACTGACTAATAATCTGGGAATTTGGGAGTAAAGTGTTCCTGGTGTGTGAAAATATTTGTGACCTGGATGTCAGTAACTGTAAACTGAGCCCAAATAAATAAGGGGCCGATCAGTGGATGTGTGTGTTTGTGCATACAAGGTGTGTAATTAGTGGTTAGTAATTAGAATAAATGGTATCTCAGCATGGCACAAGCACACTGTAGGCCTCACCACTGAGGAGTGCATATGTTATAGCACAGGCTATTAATGATTAGTAATTACTATGCATATTTATGCAGTCATCATGCAGTAATTACTATGAATTAATTTGCCTATTACAGAGAAATTAGTTTTGACTTGGTTGGGCCATTCAGTTGGCTTATTTAGGGGGAAAAAACAGCTGAATGTCCCAACTAAGTCAAAACTACTTTCTCTGTAATTGGGGGGAACCTAGAATTAGGTGTAGGCATAACATTATTTTCTCAAATTAAATGTGTTTTATCTGTATTATTGGGTATTATCTGTATGTGTCTAATACGTCATGTGGATTATTTCTTATCCTGTCAACCAGTAACATCATTTATCTCACACATTTGAATATTGTACAGTATGTGTTATATGACAAGTAATAATTAATCGTTGCAATATCAGTATTTTGTGTTACGACATGTCTATCAGTCATGTCTAAGTAGTCAGGACTTGCTCCATGCTTGAATAAGAAGCATAGGAATTCATTTATCTTTCTTTGTGTGTCTATCTCATTCTAGGGGTCGAAGACTCATGAACCATGTGCAGGCCGTGACTGCACTGGAAAATGTCCTTGTCCTCCGATAAAAGGTAGCAGGGTGAGTACCACACACACTTACACACAGGGTTTTGTGGATATGGTGAAGTATCATATGAAACAACTGGATATTCGATGTCGTCGATTCAACTACCGTGAATAATGTTAGAATCAGTTGTTTTGATCTAAGCTCTGAGAATATTTCCAATGATAAGAAATGTGTATTGTGACAAACGCATGGACTTTCTACATAAAAAGGAAAGTAGATGATTACTATTTCACTATTTATTTATTTTCATATATATGTATATATATATATATATATATATATAAATTTCAATTATGTTCCTCATTTGGTTTAACTAACAGTCTAATTAGAATAATGTTCAATTCTGTTGTGTTTGTGGTGTAAAAGTTATCACATACATTTGTAATTGATTATATTCTACCTTTTCATGTTAAAATCAGGTTTTATAAAACCCACAAATTCTGGTAAATAACATGTTCCTGGGCAAATACTGTCACTACACATCTTTAAACATAATTTCTCGTTAACTTACTCATTTTACAATGGAAAGTATTTAAATTGACTTTTTCCCTATAGATCTGCAAAATATTGTGCTTAATCTGTAATGAGCATGTTCATTTTATACATTATGTAACGCCTATTAAATTTTTTTCCTAAGAGCTCAATGGAATAGTGAACATGCTTTAGATATTTATCAGCATACAGTTCTGGAAAGAAGTTGGGAGAAAAGAGAATCCCAGTGTCATAGAAAAAAAAACCTTCACAGCACCTTATATACTTATATACTTATATACTTATATGATATCAGTATTCTGTCAAAAGCACACTTTCACTCGATTGCTCTATAGGTCATGTTCTGCGCAACACAACCATGCTCACATCACAACTACACTATTTGAATAAGATTGTTTTTTTAAGTTAGCAGCTCATTCTTCATTCATTTCAGATATGTCAAGTGGAAATGATTGCAGTCTTTATGCAGCCGTGTATGTTCTGAAGCATGTTTGAAATGTGGAAAGTGCCAAGGTCATGCAGAGGTTTTGGGAATCCTGCACTCTCACATTAAGACAATACCCATAAACCTTGTCATCTCCCAACCAATCAGAAAAGCAGAGATTTTCAGCACTAAACAAATAGTGTTCACTCAGTTCACTCAGCCCAGTTAAAATCTTT
>JANDJT010000206.1:20725569-20749820 GCA_024331685.1 Stegophilus panzeri | reverse complement strand
TCCCCATTCACACCTGAGACCTTGTAACACTAACAAGTCACATGACACCGGGGAGGGAAAATGGCTAATTGGGCCCAGCAAAGTGTCATTTCTTCAGTGTTGTCACATGAAATGATATAATCAAATATTTACAAAAATGTGAGGGGTGTACTCACTTTTGTGAGATACTGTACATCTCTCCTAAAATAGAAGCCTACTCTCTAATTAAATAAAAAACATTACCTCCATAAATCTTACTCAGATTATGTAAAAATATCAAAATGTGACAAACATTTCAAAATAAATTTACAACCCCAATTCCAAAAAAAGTTGGGACACTGTGTAAAATGTAAATAAAAATAGAAGGCAATGATTTCCAAATCTTATAAACCCATATGTTATTCATAATACAACATAGAAAACATATCAGATGTTTAAACTGAGGAAATGTGCCATTTTAAAAGAAAAAATAAGGTAATTTTGAATTTGATGGCTGCAACACATCTCAAAAAAGTTGGGACAGGGGCTACAAAAGGCTGGAAAAGTAAGTGTTAGGCAGAATTAACAGAATTATTAAGAAGTCTAATGAAGTGCTTTGAAAAATGTATAAATAAATAGAGTGGAGATGGCTGTTATTTTGTTTTTACTCGTTCCTCTTGGTTGATGTCTTTTTCCATTCAAATAAAAAAGGACTTTTGTCTTAGCAAATTCTGTGCTGCTTGACAGATCAATCCAAATCAATTAGGCACCAAAAAATGACTGTTAAAAATGACTGGGGTGGGGGGGAATGGGGTAATTCTTTAATTGTACAATCTTTAATTGTACGTGTTTCTGTGTCCTTGTACATGCATATGTGCAGATTTCTTTTCTCACTCTGCTTGTGCTAACATATTTTCCTACTTGATGGTTGAGCCATTGAGAGTTTGGGTGAACTAGCATCAAGAAAATTAACATTAAATTTCAACTAAAATTCCCTTCACACTCAATCTCTCTCTGAATTGGAACTGTGCAAAAATGTGACTTTGCTATGCTTTAACAGAACATGCCTGGTTTACTTGGATAATCTTTTTTTTTTTATTATTCCTTGCTAATGATATAATCTTCTTCATGCTTATGCCTTAAAATGATTTGATGATGCTCCCTGAGTGAAGTGATTGATGGAGTGATTAACTGACCGCATCTCTTGCTATTTCTCTTACCCTTGCATGTTGTCTGACTAGGTGACAGCTGTGGGCAGGCGGGGCTTAATGAAGCCTCTTTCACAAAGGGAGGTGAGGAGTCCAGAGCTGTAGCTGTAGTAGAAATTGATCAGGCTGACTGGACCAGACATCTCAAGCCTGGCCTTCACTGGCATCATTTACTTTAAAGCATGCTTAAGGTGTCTGCTCCTGTCAGCTCTTGCCCTTTCTTGGTGTGGTGTCCAGTGGAATAGAGGGGGCACCTGTTGGATATTCTGGAGTAAGCTGGAGCCACAGCCAGTGGACAGGATATACAGCGGGTGGGGTAAAGAAAAGGAAAAGACAGAGTATAACAGAGCATGGATGACACTGTTGGTTTTCGCTGCCTGCTACACTTCACTTGACTATGTTTGCTCTGCCCTCAATGCTTTGTGTCTTCAGCTTATGCCGGTGCATACAACAAGTTCACACAATGACAGTGCATTAGCTCTTATTGCCCAATCAGCTAACAAAGCCTGGTGCATGTGATCAACCCTGTTATGTTGTACACTGCAGGGGATATAATAAGATTGGCAGGTATCTTAGTATCCCACATGATTTCACTAAAATAGATGTTTAAAATTTAATTTATTTAATTTATTGCCATGGCCATACAGAGTTAGTAATAAAAGCTGATGTATTCAGAAATTGTTGAATAAATATCAGTTCAAATATTAGAGAGATATCAGCAGAGAATTATCTCAGCAAACATTATAACACAAGAAAGTGTTACCAAAGATTTTAAATGTTTTTTTTTTGTTTGTTTTGTTTAATCAGGAATAATTTAATCTTTTACCAAAAACCTCCCATAATTATGTGTACAGTAAGTGATGGGTTTTATTTAAGCTGGTCTAAAGATTATTCTGTTTTTCTTTTTTTCTCAGGCAAATTTATAACAGTATTTAAAGTATTTATCACAAAAACTTTTGGATGATACTACATTACATTAAACCATAGCAACTTAAAAATAAGTTAAAATAACTTTAACTTCACTGAATATTTTCATATCCTGTCAGAACTTTGTTCCTGATGTGGATTTACAAATGATTTCCTTTTAAATTTCCTTTTCTTTGCCTTTTCTAGAGTTAAAAGTCGGTTACAGTGCTGTTTTGAAAAGTTG
This sequence comes from Stegophilus panzeri, assembly GCA_024331685.1. Lineage (NCBI taxonomy): Eukaryota > Metazoa > Chordata > Actinopteri > Siluriformes > Trichomycteridae > Stegophilus > Stegophilus panzeri. The sequence goes on along the minus strand of JANDJT010000206.1, from coordinate 20,747,504 downwards.
CTTTAGAAACAGTTGGTGCCCCATGTCGATGATTTGAGCATGTAACTGATGATCATATGAATCTCCACAGGACTGTCACTGCCCTGCATAATTCCAGGAGAACCTGGTAATCCAGGTTTCCCCGGACTGCCTGGAGTGCCAGGTAATTCTTTCCATCGTGATTTGCAATTGATCAAAAAGATGAAGAAAAAAGATGAGGATTGTCCTGTAAGTAGGTGCTACCAGACCCAGTTATTATAAGTAAATGTGTGTGTGGTTAGGCACAAAAGGAGAGCCAGGTCCACCAGGACTAAATGGAAAACCAGGTGCTGATGGGTCAAAAGGTCAGAGAGGAGATCCAGGCAGTGGAGGTCAACCCGGACCACAAGGTATGATCCTAGTCAACATTTAGAAGATATGGCACGAAAAGGACTGTTTAATACATATCAACCCTCTTCAGGCCAAAACACAGATGCATCATTATTCCCACAGAAGATGGAACAGAATTTTTTTAAATTTACAAACTTTCAACTGGTAACAAATGGTAATCATAAATTAAATGTGCAGTTTGGCCATTTTCAAAGTGTATATAGACTATTTTACGCTTTCTGACTGAGAAATTTGCTCTGCTCTTAGCCAGAGTAGAGCACCTCACACTAAAATATTTTGTACATTTAAAGTATTTATTTTACAGCTAAATAATGTTTTATTGATTTCCTGCAAAAGATTAGGCAGTTAAAGCAGTGCATTAAAATACCAGAAAATGCACTGCATAGTGGAATATTTAATGTTTTTGGTAGGGGTGAAAATAGTAAAAATCTGCAAATTAGTAGATTCATTTCATGCCCTTTATTTTAGTGGCTATTTTAGGCGAACCCAACCCCTGTTTGAGTTCAACTTTATATGCAGCTAAAAACTTTGGTTTCGTAAAGAACTGAAATTCATTGTTTACTGTGAGTAATTTCAGTGGTGGCGACGGTTGAATCAGTGCACGCTAGTTGAGGTAGTTTTGGTGAGTCAGTGGTTAAGGCTTTGTTACAGTGTTCAAATCCCAGCACAGCCAAAATGCCATAGTTGGGTCCTTAGAAAATATCCTTAACCTTTTGCTCAGTTGTATCCTGCCTCAATTGTAAGTTGCATTTTTCAAGCATCAGCCAAATGAGCAAATTGGATATTAAATTATGTGTTATTATATACTATGTAAGATATAACAGTACTTCACGGTAAATATGTTTTACAGTTATTTACTGTAAATGTAAGCATTTTCCTGGCAAGTTGGCTGCCAGGAAGTTACTGTACATTTTACAATAAATGTAGTGCTTGAAAGGCAACTCATGAGGCATACTCACTTTCAAAACAGTGGAGCAGGGTCAGTTGTGGGAAGAAGAAGGCTTTCAATGTTTTTAAATGACAAAAGGAAATTACATTGTGACAAAACTATATTATATTGCTTTAACACAATGGATTTTACAGGCTTCCCTGGACCAAGAGGAGATCCAGGTTTACCAGGCACTATAGAAAATGGCCGTCCAGGTTCTCCTGGAAATGATGGCCGTCCTGGGTTGCAAGGAGCAAAAGGAGAACCTGGCGAAGCTTTAGGGGTGGTTCCAGGAATACGCGGACTTCCAGGACAACCAGGAGAGCTTGGAGACAAGGGTGAACGAGGCACTCCTGGATTATCAGGCGGACGTGGTAGGTTTAATGACCTCATCTCAGAACTACTATTACTTAGTTTTCAGTACTGCAGTTATGAATGAAATTTTCCCTTGTAGGTTTTGATGGATCCAGTGGTAACCCAGGTGTAAAGGGTGAGCGTGGTGCCAATGGTTTCCCAGGACATCCAGGGCCGCCAGGTCCACGGGGTGTGAGTCCTTCTGAAGTAAGTGGACCTCGTGGGCCACCTGGCAATCCTGGATTCCTTGGACCTGCAGGTGAGAAAGTGATCAAGTAGATAATTATTCTTTTATTCACTGGACTATTAAATTGCCCATCTGTTATCCTTGATGTTCCTATGGACCTTTGTCTTGTCTTTTGAGAAAATTGGCTGCTCTATATTATAGGTTTCATCAATTCAGTCTACTGATAAAGCTACTCATAAAGCATTTTAGTGAATGCATCTCTGTTTGCATTTTTGTGCACATCACGGCTCTCTGTCTGGTACTGTGGCAGATACTCATCTCTAGGGTTAGCTCTACCAAAACATATGGTTAAATACAGCAGGGATGATGTTTTTTTCCGAGCCAGACTAAGGAGAGTTTACAAAAGAACAAGTATGGTGATGTAGGATAAACTAAAGTAATGTAAAATAAGCTAAACTAATGAAAAGTAAAGTAAGAGAGAAACAACTATGAATCACTTATGTTCCAGCACAGCTGGAGGTGTAATAATTATAATGTCCTCTTACTGCTCATCTCTTTGTAAATGCATCCTCCTCTGGACTCTTTCTCACAAATACATCTCATTTCATCCCTCTATTCTGTCAATGTCCTCTCCTTCTCCTTCTTTGTCTCTGTCCCCACCTCAATCATCTTCCTGTCCCTTCCATTTGTGGTGTCTTGCTCCTCTGTTCTTGGTGCTGGGTCAATTCTCTAGGCTGCCAAGGTGAGAAACATTATCATATCAACCCACTACTTCTTTATAGAGCTCATTTTTATCTAACAACCAATTCTTTTCTATTAAACATTTCCTTAGTTTGCTCTAGAAATTAGAGCATCTGAACTTCCTAACCAAAGCACCTAGTGAAAGGGATTGTGCTTTGCTGCTTTATTAAGCTGTGGAGAGAGATACTGTCCACTTTCTATACCATTCCAGTTTCCCATCAGCAAATCCTTTTTGGTGATAATAATTAACATTAACATAATTTATAATCCATTACACAATAAAATCCTTTATTTGTATCAAGCTGTCCTGGCCATGTATTTTGATTTATCTATCAAGCTTGGCGTGGTATAAATCATGTGAGGTATATGTTCTCATCCATCATTTAAATGAGTGCGTATATGTGGGTGTATATACGGTATGTATGTTCATGATGAGCAGTTGCCAGTGTTAAAATTTGCACTAATGCCATCAAGCAGTACTAATTTAGCTAGACTCCAGCCATCTGCTGCACCCTAATCTGCTTGTGTGACGTTAACAAACTCATCCAACTGCAAAGCAGTATTTACAGAGATTTCTAGAATCTGATTATTTTCTCTAATATAATCTAATATTTCAAAATGTGCATATTTATTACTGTTTCTTTGTATTAACGTTTTGTGTTTGTTCTGGTAGCATTTATTACTGAGGTGCAGTAAATAAGAGTTAATGATTTGAAACCATTTTATTGACGATGTCGAATGAGATATGGTGAATGTTTGAATGAATGAATGTGGTGATGAATAAAGAAGGGTCTTTCTGCAGACAATTGGGCACTTTTTAAGTGAGATAGGTGGGTGTGTCGTTTAGTGGGTAGACAAAGTTTTATGAATGTACTCAGAGTGTCAGGTTAGCTCATTTGAAGATTTGTTCAAATGACTCAAAATCTGCCAGCTTGAAGATTTCCATATATGGTCTTAAAGACATATATTTTGCGGCATGTGATCTCCAGACAGAACACATGGAATAATGTGCTTGTGTGTATCTGTGTCAGTGGCTAATGTACCTTTGCAATAAAGATTTGCGGGCACAGTGTTAGATGTCATATAAATGTACAATTGCTAGATGGTTGAAGGTGATTTCTGTATAGGACAAATTACTGGAACATTCTGGTTTCCTGAATAACATAGACACATTACTATTAGGTGTAGGAAATATCACATAAACACACTTCTAAGCATGTAGATGATCATTATGTTGTGAACCTTTTAAGAAAATGTCAATAGTAAACCCTATTAATTCATTGGCTGACTGTAGGTTCACCTTCATCTTGAAGTGTGTTTCAGCTGATTCTATTACAGTACTAACCTGAAAGAGTTTGCTGTTGTTATTCCAAATACAATATGAATTGAGTGGTGTTTGACCCTCATGTTTGTGGTCTCCAAGGTTTTCCAGGACTCAAGGGTACAAGAGGAGACCCAGGACGCCAAGGCTTGGGTAGAAAGGGCTCTTCTGGACGACCTGGAATTCCAGGACCAAAAGGACAAATAGGACGTCCTGGAGATACTATATCAGGACGTAACGGCCAATCAGGAAGGCCGGGGAAAAAAGGTTTGAAGTTTTCAAATGCTAAAAATCTAAGGCATTTCTCACAGGATCCCTGACAATCCCCAGGATCCCTTCTTGCTAAATTGAAAGCGTTTTTGCAAACAATGCTTCCAGATTGCCAGATAGCTAATTCATCTCATATCTCACATTACATTTTAGATCTCCTTCCCAATCTTTATGAAAGTATCAGTACTCTTTCATCATTCCAGTCATTACATACATTCACTATACTGACGTGGATGTTTTGCAGGGGAGAAGGGATTCCCTGGATTGGTTGGATTCCCTGGATCACCTGGACGTTTTGGAGGCTCTGGACAGCCAGGGGGTAAAGGTCAACCTGGAATCCCAGGATTGGATGGCGAACCTGGAGTAAAGGGCTATCTTGGTTTTAAAGGTATACCAAAAACTTAAAACATACCAGTTAACATGTCACTGATATATTATGGTTGCTTATTTGTATAGTATACCATGCAAAAATAGATTCCAAATGTATGTGTGTGTGTTTTCCAGGGGACCGTGGAGAACCAGGCCAACCAGGTCCTCCCTCTCAACGCTTTCCACTGCAACTTATTAAAGGGGAACAAGGTACTCCTGGAGCTACAGGACTGCCTGGTTTTCCAGGACCACGAGGTACAGAAATGCTCCCATGGCCACTGATTCTCATCTGTCCATGAACAGAAAACTGTAGAATACACAATAGGAAGCATATTGTACATTGCAATGTTCTTTACCTGTGGTAGTCAAAGTTGAGCTTGAATATGATCTTACACACAGCAGTTCCTTTTTGGTTTTGCTTAGAAATTGCAATCTGTCATCATCCCATGCCAGAAATATAACAGGCATTGTCTTTAAACAGGTGATAAGGGAACCCCAGGTTTACCTGGTCGTTCAGGCTTTCTTGGTCAGGTAGGAGTTGTTGTTAAGGGTCCACCTGGTGATCCAGGTTTCCAAGGGCGCACAGGTTCTTCAGGATTTGCAGGACCTAAAGGGGCACCTGGTGTTTTTGGTTTCCCTGGCATGCTTGGCCCTAGGGTAAGTCACACTGCCAATCCAGCTAAATGCCAATCCAGCTAAATGATAGTATTGAAGTAAATAGTCAATGGGGAATACAGCTGCATGGAAATGCAATATTGACTGCAGGAAATGTCAGTATTCTTTTATGTTTTGGTTGAACAGTTTATTTTATGCATTTTGATCCTGTTTGCAGGGTGATGACGGAGTTCCTGGTTTGTATGGACAAGCTGGTATTTCAGGATTGCCTGGTAGCAAAGGTGAGTTCTTATTTGCATATAAATAAATTTCTCCATGAGAACACAATCCATTCAAGATTGTAGTGTTTGACTGTGTATTTGGTTATATTTATCATAATGATCATCCCATGCATTTTCCTGTAAAGGTGAGAAAGGAGACTCTACTGGAGCACCTGGGGCCCCTGGAAGAAGGGGACTGGTAGGAGATTTTGGATTCCCTGGTGAGCTTTGTGCTTTTCTTTTCTTCAGTTTACTACCTTTTTTTTTTTTTTTTACAACAGCATACTACAACAGTTGCTTGTAATTATTAACTGTTTAATTTTACTGATCATATAATGGATGCTGACAGGGAACACATTAAGCCTGAGGAGATTATGAAAGTGACTTTGTATTTTATTATTAAAATTTTACAAACATATGTCTAGAGACCCTGGTGTTTTTGTGAATAAAAGCACTTAGCTTAATATAATAAACATGTTTATAACCAATGTTATGCCAAATTAAAATTACTAATGAACAATTTGTGAATAGGAATATTATTATTATTATTATTATTATTATTATTATTATTATATCCTGTAATATAAAATGGCGTTGTTAGCGATTTGTTTATGTAATACCTCAATGTCAGTATTTTCCCTTTCGATTGTATTTGATGCACAGGTCGCCCAGGCTTTGCTGGTGAGCAAGGTTCTCAGGGTTTGCCAGGAGATTTTGGATATCCTGGGCAGAAAGGACTACCTGGAGATCCAGGAAGGCCTGGATCAGGAGGTAACCCTTTTGCAGAAACATCTCCTTTTAATTAGTTATTATATTAAACTGATGCTTCTTTTAACTTGTCTTACACTTCATGTACCTTCGGACAGGTCAACCTGGGCCACGTGGCACTAAGGGTCTCGCTGGTTTTCCGGGACAGAGGGGACGGGATGGTGAATCAGGTCTCCCTGGGACTCCAGGTCGTGCAGGAGTAAAAGGTCAGTCTAGTTAAAGAGCATAATTTTTTTAAACAGTTACAGCCAGAATGTCTGCAATGTTTGCTTCAGATATGTTGTTTTTATGCAAGTAATGTATAACTTTGCTGGCAGCTATACATCCAGAAACAGGCTAGATTTCTATTAAAATAAGCAGCAAGATTGAAGAAGCTCCCAGTTCAGTTACTGGGTCTAGCAACTGAACAACTTATTTTATGTTAACTACTGCAACTTTACACAACTGCTTCGTAATGCTAATTTTTGAAAGTATGTTTAATAACACACCTTTCCTAATTTCCTTATAGGTTTATCTGGATCCCCTGGTTTAGATGGACTCAATGGACTTTCAGGGCCCAAAGGTCAACCGGGTATACCTGGTAAGAATATCTACAGCTATTGATACTTCCTGCATTTCAAATGGGTCCACACACAGTCAGCAGCCACCTTGTGGTAGAACATGTACTTAAAACTTAAAGTAACACAGTCAAATCTGTCCACAGGTGTAGTAGAGGGCGGTCAGCCTGGAGCCCCGGGATTGAATGGACTAAAGGGAGAAAGAGGCACATCACTGCACGGAGCACCAGGATTTCCTGGAGTAAAGGGAGCCCGAGGAGATATTGGTGAGAAAATAATAAACATTATAATCAGCTCTTTCTAACATGGTCATAAAAATGAGTCATTTAGCTAGGCAGCACCAAGAACATAACAACCCATGACTCAAGCAAATGAAACCAAACAAATTAGGTAGAGATAGATAATTTACTACTACTACCATTACTTCTAGCTCTGCCCAATCTCACTAATATCACTACCTCAACTACTATGACCACTATCACCACCACAACACAACTAGTACTACTTCTACTACTATTACTTCACTACTACTACGAATACTAATACTTTTTTTTATATTCTCCCTAGGTTTTGAAAAGTTTGTGACATTAAGTGCATAATATTAAGTAAACAACTAAATCTCTGTAAGAAATGTAAAACATTAAATTACTAAAATGCACATTTCTAGATACAGAAATACCTGTTCTGTTTCAGCACTGTATTTGCCCCAATATGTTGATCCTATTATTGTGTTCTTTGTTAGGTTACCCTGGACGGCCAGGGTTTCCAGGTCCTCCAGGTCCTCCAGGACAATCCATTGCATCTGGCATTCTTGGTCCTCCAGGAGATGCTGGTCTACCTGGACTAGATGGTGAAAAAGGTAAGCCTGTTTTTTTAATGACTGTCAAGTTAAGTAAAATAATATTTTGCACATGGAGCAAAGAGACCAGAAAGAGATGAGATTCAAATTGTTTATCTAATTTTTTTTAAATACCTCTTCAATGATACTGTTTTATCTTCCTGGCTCCCTATCTAACTGATCTTTATATGAGCCAGCCATATGAGGACCTTTTTAAAAAAAAATGTCTCTTTTATAGGTGTTCCTGGCTCCCCTGGTCCTCGTGGTCCAGCTGGGCCTGGAACAGACCAGGGTGACAGAGGAGATCATGGATTTCCTGGATTACCTGGAATCCCTGGGACACGTGGCGAACCTGGATTTTCAGGAGGACGTGGGCCACCTGGCAACTCAGGATTCAAAGGTGCTTGTATGGAGAATCTTTATGACATTACCCATCAGTATATTGAGCTATTAGCTGTAGTCTAAACTGAACTGTAGTCATGGAATTTTTTTTTGGTCTGAAAGAAAATTAAATTTTATATGCCAAAGATTGCCTTTCTCTACTTGTCTCCTTCAGGACTGAGAGGAGACCCTGGAGTTAATGGACCTCCAGGACGTCTAGGCTCCCCTGGAGATCAGGGAAGTTATGGTAGCAAAGGATCAAAAGGATTTGTGGGTCAGTAAATAAACTCAGCGTGTCTGTTGAAATATATAGGACATTTTTTTTTTCATTTTCATTTTTAAATGAGAGCTTTGGCATTGCAGTCCAATCATTTTACCTTACATGTATTTCTTTGAAGTTAAGCACTCTCTTAAATATGTGCCATTTCCTGAACTGTATTTCTTCTTTTCAGGTCAACATGGTAGCAAAGGCCTTCCAGGAATTGTTCTCCCACCCCAAATAAGGGACATGCCAGTTGGGAATCCTGGTCCACAAGGAGCCTCTGGCCTTCCTGGTTATACAGGATCACCAGGCCAACCTGGTTTCCCTGGACGTCCAGGTGAGCTGCTTATCACAGTTAGTCATATTTTCATTACTTTCTGTCCAACTAATCTTGATTACTTATGGTCAAGCATCAGCAGTGCCTTATTATATGAAAGATAAAAAATTGGTCTATGACAAAAAGGCATTCACTGCACCTTTGTGATAAAACACTTGCTTATAGCTTTATAGTTTACTTTAAAGTTTAGTATAAAGTTTCAGTAAACTTTATTTATTAACTTTATTGCATATATACAGTATTTGTCTTTTTTGTTACAAATCTGTAGGCCCCAAAGGAAAGATTGGATCGATGGGCAATCCAGGTCGCACTGGTCCAGCTGGACCTTCTGGACCCATTGGAGATCCTGGAGTTCCAGGATATCAAGGATCTGTTGGTGGCAGTGGTGAGTTGAATGTTTTTTAGAAAGGTATTGTAACCAAACCTGGTTTGGTTGCAGTGAGTGAAAAAAAATTATGCTTGAGAGAGTATGGAATGTACTGTTTGGTAGCATCTGAGGGGCTTTAAGACCCTCTCTAGCTCCAGGTGACCTGATTTTTACTCTTCATGTTTGATGAGCCAGGAGCATCCATTGTTAGGTATTAGTCGTCAACAGGGAACTGTTAATTTCCTTGGATTTCTGTGAGCATCACTTCTCAGGCTTGGTGATGAAGACCCTTGAATAACTTTTTTTTTGCAGCCCTGAAGGTGGGCTCTGGTGGTGGTGGTGTGATCAGGTTTGGCGGTATTCCAAGCACACTGAATAACACTATCTAAATACATTTTAACATAAGGATTAAACTTAAATATTAGGCTTGATAAATGGCAATACACCCTGAGTGTGATGCCAGTACATTGCAGGGCACCACTAATCTATATCATGATGGATGAAAGTACAAACTGAGTCTAAGAGCATGCTGACAAGTCGTAATCAGAGCAAAACTGATACTTTTAGTTCGTTTGCTGTTTGGTTTGAATTACTTAGATGCTAGGTTGTTTTGAAAACAGAACTTTGGCAAGTGTGCATAGAAATGATCAATCAGACCAAAAAACAAATCCTTACTATACAGGAATGTCTAATAGCTTACCGTTCATCTCTCAGTTGCCAGTATTCTACCAGTGGTTCCATTTAACCTTTACTTGTCCTCTGCTACCACTATCATTTCCACCTCATTTTTTAATTTCTCCTCATCCACTCTTTCCTCATTGCTCAGGTTTTCGTGGTAGGCAGGGACAACCAGGTCCTTCAGGTTTGCCTGGACGTGCCATTGGGATCGGCTACACTCTGGTGAAGCACAGCCAGTCCATTCGGGTGCCAATGTGCCCTCAGGGCATGGACAAGTTGTGGGATGGATATAGCTTGCTTTATGTAGAAGGACAGGAGAAGGCGCATAACCAAGACCTGGGTAAAACACTTAAAGACATTAGAGATTTAGTGTAATGTATTATAACATCAGTAAACATGCAGAAATTTTAGTATCAGTAGTGTAGCAAAAGTCAAATATCAATATAAGGATGATATTGGCTTAGTGATTTTTCTTTCAATGGTCTTCCATCATTTGTTTTCTCATTTTCTTTCTACAACTTCCTCTCTGGTCTCTCAGGATTGGCTGGCTCCTGTCTACCTCGTTTCAGCACTATTCCCTTCCTTTACTGCACAACCAATGAACTCTGTTATTACGCCAGCCGCAATGACAAGTCCTACTGGCTGTCCACATCAGCACCCATTCCCATGATGCCAGTAGAAAATGAGCAGATTACTCAGTACATCAGCCGTTGTTCAGTGTGTGAAGCCCCATCTCAAGCTGTGGCTGTCCACAGCCAAGACGTCACTATTCCCCCCTGTCCACAGGGGTGGAGAAGCCTGTGGATTGGTTACTCCTTCCTTATGGTGAGACATATACCCATACACACTCTGTTTCTCTTTCTTTTCTAAAAACCTAGAATGTTCAAGGATTTTCAGAATAGTAAATGTTTTAGCATGTTTGCAGGCTGGGTAATAAAAAGACTGCTGCAGTTTTCAATATGAGAAAGACAATAATGAATTGACAGAATCAGCACTTATATTGTTGTGAATAGCTAAGCTACAAGTTACTCTACAAAAATAGCTATAAATGTAACAATGACTCCATAAGATAAAGCTTCAGTGCTCTGGCCTGCAAGAGAAATCTGCCTGACAGGAAGTATATAACTTGGCAAATAAATATTAGATATTGGGTGAGCTATGACAATATTATTAGTAAAACATTCATCAATGGGGGGCAGACACTATGGCTTAGAGGTTAGCATGTTTGCCTTGCACCTCCAGGGTTGGGGGTTTGATTCCCACCTCTGCCCAGCATGCATAGAGTTTGCATGTTCTCCCCATGCTTCAGGGGTTTCCTTCCCCAGTCCAAAGACATGCGTTGATTGGCATCTCTAAATTATCCGTAGTGAGTGAATGGGTGTGTGAGTGTGTGTGTAGTTGTGCCCTGCGATGGATTGGCACCCCATCCAGGGTGTCCCCCGCCTTGTGCCCCAAGTCCCCAGGGATAGGCTCCAGGCTCCCCATGACCCTGTGTAGGATAAGCAGTACAGAAAATAGATGGATGGACATCTATCAATGCTGTTTCACTACATAGTAAATAAAAAGTTGACACTCTAAGAAGATACTTGATTGTAAATATCTCATCAAGCACTTTCATCTCATCACACCTACATAAGCTCAATGTAGCTCCCAAAAATTCTCACAGTTCTTATAATCTTATATCGGTTCTTTTATCAGGCGAGTTGCTGCAGAGCCATGGGGCATGTTCTTAAAGTGACTTTGGTGAATTGCCATATGTTCCATATTTTTCTGTATAGTACAGGCAAGGAAGCCTTGCCTTCATTCTGTGTTGGTGTTACTGTAACTCTGCATTATTGTGTGTCTCTTCTGATCAGCATACGGCTGCAGGGGCTGAAGGAGGTGGCCAGTCGCTGGTTTCTCCTGGCTCATGTTTAGAAGACTTCCGTGCAACACCTTTTATCGAATGCAACGGGGCTCGGGGCACCTGTTTCTTCTTCAACAACAAGCATAGCTTCTGGCTAACCACTGTGCAACAGGAGAGGCAGTTTACACAAAGTCCTGATTCAGAGACCCTGAAGGGAGATCAGTACCGTGGCCGCATCAGCCGCTGCCAGGTCTGCATGAAGATCTTGTAGCCTGTGCACATGAGAGGAGAGGAGACTTTTAACAGAAAGAATAGAGAATAAGAAATGAGAAAGCAAATATTGACTGACTGCCTGCCTGATTGTATGAGACCCTCTCTTCTAGGTGCTTTTTGGAGCCTTCTACAAGGCCATGGTTAGGAGGGGCAAACAGCTCCAAGTAAAGACGTTAATTTCTCTTATTTCACTTATAAACATTGGTGCTATGAGAAACTGCATTTTTCTGTTTGTTTGTTTGTTTGTTTTTTACTATTCAATATTTGTTTTACTTATTCATGGCTACCTCAGAGAGTGTGTCCCAAATCCCTGATGGGAAGCACTGAAACATTAACGTGAGACTGCAGGCATTTTGTAAGACAAACCAAAATCTTCTGGTTCACCTAGTCAAAGATGTACTGGTCTAAATCAATATTCACATGTTTGTGCACTTTGTAGTGTACACAAATGAGGCAGATTGTGGCTTGTGATTAACACGTGAAATTATAATCCTCTCTAACCCGCCACAAATGTACCCTTAAAGTATTGCACTGAAATTAATATCAGGGGAAAAAATAATATAAAAAGAACATTAGCAATTGTAGAACATTAACATTCCACTTTTACCTCCAATTTTGCCTTGCCAAATATCTCAGTTAACTCTAAAATACAGTCTCACATTATCTAACACTGATTAATAGACTTCACTTTCTACATACGTACGAACTATATCATTTTCATACACATCATTTCACCTTTACTACAATGTTGCCTACAAGGAGCCATTCAACTGAGCAAAACATCTGTGCATTAGATATTCACTGCTTTCAACATCCAAAAGTATACCTATGGTTACTGAAAATGTCTGTAATCACTGCTGTTATGCTTTAGTCTTTCTATAATGTGTTTGAAAAGTTTCTTAAAGAGACAGGCTAATATGTAACCACTATATTCATTAGCTTCTTAAGCTCTCTTTGGTAGCCTTGAGTTTTCAGTATGGTTTCATCTGTAATGTGTGTAAGCTATTAAATTGCAGTTTTATCATATGGTAGGAAAGAAACAATGTAGTAAATTGCAAAACCTGGGTGTATGATTTGTACATTAAGGATGGTTTCTAAAGGTATATATATCTTTATGTGTATATTATAACAATATTTGTATTTTTCTTACACTAATTAAATAAATACATTTTCCCTTTCATAAATTTAGGTCTATCACATAACTGGATTTCCACTATTAGTTTCAGTGCACAGATTAAAAAAATAAATAAATAAATTTAACCAAAGCTGTTTCAGTGCATCATTGTGCCCCTTAATAAAAAAAAGTGTGGTAACAAAATTATACAAACAGACCCCACTGACCTGTCATTTATTATATTACAAACTTTCCATCAATGGCATCAAAAAGTATGTATTTAAGGTGTGTACTTTCACAAACAAAGAGTTCAACAAACATTACATAAGGCAATTAATCCAAAAGAGTTAACAAAATGCATAGTTTAACATATGAATTGCTAATTTACATCCTCGGGAAATTAGAATCAATAAACTAAAGAGGCCTAAAAATTTTAATTGACTCCCTGCAGAACACGAATGTGAATATGGATACCTTTCTCGCATATTAATCGTCATGTTTTGAACACTGAATCCAACTCTAACATGCAAGAACAAATAGAAAGCAGCTCCAGGTCTGATTTTCCCATGGAATTATGCTTTTGTAGATTGATTTTATATAAGTCATCTGGTTGGGGATTATAGGCCTATTGTCATATTACAGCAAACCAGCAACTCCATTTCCCAGAATGCACCAACAACTACAGACATCTCCAAAGAGGACTACACTTCCCAATGTAACACACAGACACATCACCTTCTCATAAGGACTAATCACTCACACACACACACACACACACACACACACACCCCTGTTCCTGATCACAATCATCACACCACACTATAATAGAGACTGTCCAGGCACTGGGCTTTTGTGAAGTATATGCTCAGCTGCCTTGTCTCTGTCGTTACAAAGCCTTATAGTCCGGTTATTCTGGTGTTTTGACTTTGCTTACGTTTACGACTTTGTCTCTTTGCCCTGCCCTGCCCTATTTGTGCTGTTTGCCTGATCGCCTTACCTCTGCATGTTTATGATTATTGTCTTCTGCCTTATCCTTTGGACTTGTTGTTTTTTGGATTAAAATAGCTAACCTGCACGTGCTTCTGTCTCAGCCTCCATTACATGACAGATCTGTCAAAAAGTCAAACCACTAGAATAAACAGACACAATATATGGTAACTGAGCGTATACTTCGCAAAAGCCTAGTGCCTGAACAGTCTCTATTATAGTGTGGTGTGATGATAGTGATCTGGAACAGGTGTGTGTGATTAGTCCTTATAAGAAGGTGTGTTACATTGGGAAGTGTAGTCCTCTTCAGCCATGTTTGTAGCTGTTGGTGCATTCTGGGAAATGGAGTCACTGGTTTGCTGTGATATGACACCTATCTTCAAATCGAATAGGTAAGATTATTTTTGAATGCAACCATTAGGCTACATGCATGGGTTACTTTAATTAAGCTATAAATAAAATAACAGTATGTCACTGGGGGTACAGTGGTTAGTGTTGTCTACTCACATTTCTGTGCATGTTCTCCCTATGTCTGTGTGGGTTAAATTGCCCATGGGTGTGAACGATTATGAAACTGTGGTACCCAGTAATGGACTGGGGTCACATCAATGGTGTATACCCACCTCATTCCCACTGATCCAGGAATAGACTCAGATTCACCTGGATACAACCCTGACAAGATAAATCTGTTACTGAATAAGAATGAACCAACAATAAAACATCAGGTGAAATGATCAAAGCTAAACTTTTATGGCCAAAAGTTTGTGGACACCTGACCTTAGGTCAGGGTGCGTTGTTTAATCCTGAGCACAAGTTACAGTTTGTGTGCCTTCATATGTGTCTGTGTAGGTTTCCCTCAGGTTCTCCAGTGTCCTCCCAATATGTGCCAGTAGGTGGACTAGCTGTGCGTGTGTGTGTGAGATGTCCATGCAGGAATGTTCTTAAATGGTATTAATAAAGTAATGCATACAGATTTCTTCTGTTTTGTTTTGTTTTTTTTTTGTTTGTTTTTGTATATCTCATACTAAATAGTTTTAGATCTTCAAACCAAATACAATATAAAGCAAAGGCAACTTGAATAAACACATAATACAGTTTTTATTTATAATTTTTCTTTTTATTGACACAAACAACAAAAAAAAGGTATATGTAGGCCAGGTGGGGGCAGGTGATGGGGTTACAGTGGCATAGTGGTTGGCACGTTGCCTTGCACCTCCGGGATTTGGGGTTCAAATCCTGCCTTCATCCTGTGTTGCATGTTCTCTTGGTGCTACGGGGGTTTCCTCTGGGTACTCCGGTTTCCTCCTGGGTACTCCAGTTTTGTGAGTGTGTGTGGTTGTGCCCTGCGATGTGTTTGCACCCTGTACAAGTCCTATACCTGAGGTCCATGGTATAGGCTCCAGGCTTCCCCGTGACCCAGTGGTACGGAAAATGGCTAGATGGATGGAAGGATTTGACTAAAGCCTTCTCCAATCCTCCAGATGGCGGTGTGACGCTTTAATCGCAAACCGCAAGAGATATTGCAGTGCCTTCAACATCAATACAAACAACAGTTCCGCTGTGGAACAGCTGCGAAATAATATTTTCTCAACTGATTTGGCTCATTATAAACAGGTAAAATTCATTTAATTACGCACAGATTTGGTGTGCGTAGTGTGTTGTTTAAAGCGTTGTTTAATGCTCTATTTCTGTTCTGTTATTTAAGCTGCGTAACCACTCAGATGAAGTAGTGTAAATGTGATCTCTTGATCTGAATGGTTTCCACACTGAGGTGTAGTCGCAGGTGTAGTTAGTGTACTGTGTGCAGTGAGCTACCGTATGTCTAGTGTAATACTGTGGGATAGGCGGGGACACTTTGCTACACTGTGCTTTCAAAAGGAAATTTATATATAATCTTTTAGCTGAATAAATAAATAGTATTTACAGAACTTCCGTTCTCAGTGTTATGATTCAGGTGCAATAATGTCGGATGTTGGTGTTTTTGTTTGTTTGTTTTTATTCACACCCTGCTCGCGCACTCATCAGATTTGATGGCGTTTAGGGTGTGTCGTATTTATGCGACTTCCCATCTACTAGTCTCCAAACAGCTCAGTACTGACAATAAACACACATTTTTATAATAGAAATCAAATAACTTGGTGGCTTTACCAGCAAAAGTAAAGAGACGAATGACAAAGGATGACAACAAGCTATTCTGTATTGAGGGTTGTAGTGTTTGATGGTATTAAGACTTTGGGGTTTTTGTTTGGATTTTTTTCATTGTATCCAGTTTTATATGTATGGTAGTTTTGAGAATAGACATTGTCTTTAGAGATATCCAGATATAGATTTATATTTAGGTACCAAATGAACGAGTGGCAAGAAGAAGAAAAAATACTCTGACACAAGTGAATATGAGGAAGAAACCTTGAGGAACCAGACTCAACAGGGAACCTGTCCTCTTCTGGGTGACACCTGATAGTACAATTGTAAATCATTAAAATAGAACAGCATTACTGTGTTGAAAGGATGTTCGGTATGCGCAGTGTAGTCTTTTTAATTACAGAATCAGCTCATGGGGACAAGTCTACAGTATACAACTTTATTATCCGAGTTTTCTGGTGTCATGAGCTGGAGAGTGAAAGAACTGACACACTGTGATAGTGTCATATCACACCGTGGCACTAATGACAATGTACTTTCACAGGAAAGGTTCCCACTTCAGAAAATGACATTTAAATTGAATGTAAAACCTAAAATAATGCATATGCTAGATGAATGTATTGTTATTCATTCGTACTGTGATATCTTTTAGCTTAAATTTTCAAAAAGTTGTATGATTCATAGTGAAAACTACTGATCAGATTAAATATTTTTTTGCCCAAATTGGACCATTTATTTTTAAAATCCTAAAATGGCAAATCAAAAGGAGGGATATGCTAACAATTTCTTTAGAGCAGTGGTCACCAACTCTTTTCCTGGAGATCTACCTTCCTGAAGACGTTAATCATAATCGTGCCCAACTGACCATCTAATCATCTGACCATCTTAAGAAGTTCTTGATCAACTATAAAAGATGTGTTAGATTTTGGTTGGTGATAAGATGCTGGATAATCAAGAGTATAAAACCCAAATATCAGTCTTGATTATCCAGCATCTTATCACCAACCAAAATCTAACACAACTTTTATACTTTTACACATCTCTTGCTGATAATAAAGGAGCTGGTTCTGCGCATTTATATTCTTGTACTACAATTCTAAGTCTCACACCTGGAGCCAGTTTTAGCATAGCCAGTCTGCCTACGTGCATGTTTTTGGACAGTGGGAGGAAATTGGGAACCTGTCAGAAACATACATGAACACGGGTAGAACAGGCACAGAAACTAATTGCCTGAGCTCAGTATCGAACCCATGACACTGGAGTTGTGAGACAACAATACTATCCACTGCTCAGTTGTGTTGCCAACTTATTACAATTCTCTGCTTTCTGTATATGATAAATAGTACTCATGTTAAACATCTTATCCTCTCCTAAATAGAGGTAGATCACAAGCAATATAATTTGATTACATATAGCTTTTGCAATATAAACAGAGGGGAAAAAAACATTTTTAAAAAAAAATTTTTTTTTTTTTTTTTTTTAAACTTGAAAGTCAGAATATAATTTGATTAAATTTGGGCATGTGGTGATGCATTTGTATGTGAGGACAGTTTTTTTGTTTGTTTTTTTGAGAATTTTTTGCATACAACGATACAACTTTGTCAAGTTTTGTGAAGAATAGGGTAATATTACAGTGCAAAAGCACTTCTCTGTTAAATTATACCTAGTTATGTTTGAAAATTCTCTTCTGAAATGTTCATAACCCTAAAAGAAACCAATTTTTCATCACAAAGAAAGCCAAATTCTCACTCCAGGAAGGGTGGAAGTTGCAGTCTTTCCTGTGAAAGTACCCGTTGTAATATTTACCACTTGTTTTTTTTATCTCATGTTCTTTTTGCTGAATTTGGCTGATCGGCGCAAAGAACATGCATATAAGGCCTAAAACATTATATTTCATTATATATAACACATATATAATGAAAACATTATGTGTTCAAATCGCACAGATCTTCTAAATAACAGTTCATGAAACATGCTGTATTATGATGTTTGTAAACTGTGTGTGTTAGGTTGCAGATGCCTGAAAAGAAACTTTCGAATGTTGACTGATTTGTTTTTAAGTTGGAAAGAACATTGGCCTTATTTTTACACATAACCTGATCATTTTGATTTGACTTTGTAGGTACACTGGAATATTCAGAGACCCTCTCGGACATGTCATATGTCTTCATCAATGACACGTCACAGACGAGCGTGCCATTACTTCAGGCTTGCATTGATGGAGACCTAGCGTTCGCCAGACGGCTCCTGGAGACAGGCTGTGATCCTAACATCCGTGACAACCGAGGTCGCACCGGCCTTCACCTAGCAGCAGCACGAGGCAATGTGGAGATCTGTCGCTTCCTGCACAAATTTGGCGCAGATCTGCTAGCCACCGATTATCAGGGAAACACGGCACTGCATCTGTGTGGACATGTTGACACCATTCAGTTCCTTGTCTCCAATGGCCTCAAGATAGACATCTGGTAAGATGTTTAATGCTTGTCTCATTCATTATGAATATACTTGTAGTTCAGAGTTCTCTAAGCATTAATATATCACCAATGACGTGCTGGTTCTTTACATAATATTGAATCGATGCCATTTGTTTCCACTACAGAAGAGTTTATTCTCAGCCAGTAAAATTTGTTCAAGTTCCAGCACAAAAGTGTGGCTGGTCTGGAACCATGACTGCAAGTTCAGAAACTTGATTTAAAAACAAAAAATAATGAACTACTGCATCAGTGGTCCAAGGTGGAAGCAACTGTTTACAGCCATTTGTAGCAACCTAAATAAGACCTACATTCTTATGCTAAGAAAAAGTCTTTGCACAACACACAGTATAAATAGCTGAAAAACCCTGAAAGTCTGCATCTCTCATCTTGTATGCAGTCATTGTCTATAACAATGGCTTTGTGCTGTGTGAAGACTCTGAAAGATTTGACTTTAGATGATAAAATGTTGTCTCAAAATCAGCTTTGTGTAAACTGATGCCTAGTTATTATTTTTTTATACCACGTATGCTTTGTTGGTTTTGGAACAGATGCGCCATGAATGTAGGCTGTGCGTTATTTGTGTTTGAGCAGTAATCATAATGGCTCAACTCCTCTGGTGCTGGCCAAGCGGCGAGGTGTGAATAAAGATGCCATTCGGCTGCTGGAGGGTCTGGAGGAGCAGGAGGTGAAGGGCTTCAATAGAGGCACTCATTCCAAACTAGAGACCATGCAGATGGCCGAGAGTGAGAGGTGAGCAGGAAGAGACTCCAGCTGGCACCACTTTCAATTGACATGGAGCATTTTATGGAGCCAGCAGCCTTTGTTTGATTAAAAACAATCTCCCCCAGGCTGGTATATTTATCTACACATGGTAGGTTATGTGATAAGAATATGTACTTAAAGAACCCAGTAAATGGCTTTAGAGCTGTGTTTTGATTTCGTATTTTGGGCTATTTCTTTTTGAAACAGGAAGTCAGTGAGTGTTAGGATATTTTAATGGTCTGGTTTTATTTTTATTTTTGTTTGAGGTTTTTCCTAATATTAAACTAATAAATGGAGAGAAAAAAAGTTGTCTGTTGATCTACAGTATTTTCTATTTTTTTTTATGCCTTATACCTGTATTTTCTTGTCATGTATATGTATTGTTTGTTGATTCTTAGTGCAATGGAGAGCCACTCACTGCTGAACCCCAACCTGCAGAACAGTGAGGGTGTACTGTCCAGTTTTCGCTCCACCTGGCAGGAGTTTGTGGAGGATCTAGGTTTCTGGAGGGTTCTCCTGCTGTTAGTGATCATCGCCCTGCTCTCTCTGGGCATTGCTTACTATGTGAGTGGGGTACTGCCCTTCTCTGCCAGCCAGCTGGAGCTGGTCCACTGAAAACCACAAATGCACTCGGTTTCAAATCTAGTCCAAGAAAAGCTGTGTTTATACGATTTAATGATTTTCTTCATACGAATTAGCTCTTAAGTTACTCTTCTCTGGATAATGCTGTATGGAACTAAAATTAAGGCACGCACAGCTTGACAGGCTACTGTTTTTCAGAAAGTCTTAAAAGTATTAAAGCATGTGGGGGAAAGTCTTTGAGACAGGAATTGTTTTGATTATGGTGTGTTGTGAACAGTGTTTAGAAATCTTACAGAATGAAGCTGTACTTCTAATGAATGTACATTTTTTTTTTTTTATTTCTTTATGATTTTTTTTTTAGAAATTCATGACAAGCTTCAGGAGAGTACATTTGGCATTGCTTTCCGGAGTATCTTTCAAGCCATGTGTGCTTTATTATTTTTTCTAATGTGTTGACACATGTGGATGATCAGAATGTAGTTAGGACAGTACAAATAAGTTTTTTACTTATAATATTTCATCTTGTCATTAACTTGGACTTGATACCTGTTACTGGCTTGACCACTTTCTGTTGTATGTCAGTATGTTGTGGTTGTTATATCAAACTTTGTAGCCAATTATTGGACCATTATTCAATTTCTTGTCCGTGTGTAAAATGTGGAATATGAGTGATCTATGAAAAAGGGCGAGGAAAATTCTAATAATTGATATTTTATGGCTTAAGGGCACTTAAGATCACAGGTGGCTACTTTTAAAAAATGGTTGTAAATTAGTGCAGCATGTTGTTGTAAGATGCTGTCATTTCCATTGTGTCTGTGCAAGTGTCATTTCTTTCCCCTCATTTGAAATGTGTTTGTTTGTTTGTTTGTTTGTTTGTTTTTTTGTTTGTTTTTTTTCATCAATCATCCGGAATAACACTGCATCAATTTTCAGTAATGTCTACCACAAAACCCAATATTTTAAGAACACAAAACCAAATGTGGCATCTTTTCCATATACTGTTGATTATGATGATGATGATTATTATTATTATTATTATTATTATTAATATTACTGTATTGCTACAGCAGCAGGTGACCAAGTTTAAATTGAATGATGTTTAATTGAACTCTCTTTACAGTTGTTTTGGACATTGCTTATTGTTTACTTATCCTTTTGGATATTTTGTAAATATTTCAAATGTGTTTTAACAGCACTCACTGTTATTTACTGTTGGAAGCTTTTGTTTCCTGATGAACTATTAAATTACAAGTAATATGCATTCGGTTACTTCTGTTTCGCTGCAACACTAAACACTATTTTCAAATGCAAATGTTCTTGCATTTTGTTACAGTGCGTCTGAACAAGTGATATGCCGTTCGCAAACGAGTCGGCTCTTTTAGATGAACATTGAGAGTCGACTTGCATATGTGAGCTGCCTATACTGTATGTGCATATATATGCATCAAGTATGTTAGGGGAGTTGCTTATAGGTATAAATTATCTTCTAAATGGAGCACAGACACAGTAGACATAACACGGATGCAGGGATGCTTATTTTATGCACATTTACTGTGCCTTGCTGATTTAACAATTATTGAAATAGACTTTATTAAAACAAAGGTATTTTGTTCATTTGTTAGGTGAAGTAGGATTTCCTGAAACAATTTCAGCCATACTTAGGCAAAGAAGAACAATCACTGGTCAAAATGTAGCAAACATTGACCGATTAATATAAAATATATACAGGTTTAATTCAAAAAGTGGAACTTTCATATATACTACATTCATTACACATAAAGTGAAATATTTCAATCCTTTTTTGTTTTAATCTTGATAATTACAGCTTACAGGTCATGAAAATCCAGTATCTCCAAATATTAGAATAAAACATTTATAATACAGAAATGTCTTGATGACCTGAGAAGAACTCCAATCAGCTAATTAATTCAAAACATCTGCAAAGGATCCCTGAGGCTTTAATCTCTCAGTTTGGTTCAGTACACACAACCACAATCATGGGGAAGATGAAAGTAAATTTTGCATTTTATTTGTAAATCAAGGTCCCAGAGTCTGGAGGAAGAGTAGAGAGGCACAGAAGTTGCTTGAAGTCCAGTGTGAAGTTTCCACAGTCAGTGATGATTTGGGGTGCCATGTCATCTGCTGGTGTTGGT
>JANDJT010000206.1:20712384-20725559 GCA_024331685.1 Stegophilus panzeri | reverse complement strand
ACTGTGTTTTCTCAAGTCGAGAGTCGATGCAGCGTCTACCAGGAGATTTTAGAGCACTTCATGCTTCCATCTGCTGATTTCCTTTTCCAGCAGGACATGGCACCTGCCCACAGTGCCAAAACTACTAGTAACTGGTTTGCTGACCATAGTGTTACTGTGCTTGATTGGCCAGCCAACTCACCTGACCTGAACCTTATAGAGAATCTATCAGAGACACCAGACCCAACAATAGAGATGAGCTGAAGGCCGCTATCAAACCTAACAAAAAAAGGGGGTGTTGAAATATTTCACTTTATGTGTAATGAATCTAGAATATATGAAAATTCCACTTTTGCTGCAAATTACAGGGAATTTTTTTTTTAAACTTTTTTCCACGATCTTCAAATTTTTTGAGAATATGCACCGGTGTATATATTGAGTCGTTTGGGAATCGAAAGGAATCGGCTCTTATTAGTGAGCTGAGCCAAATGATTACGTGAAAGCGTGAAAGGGAACGTCACTAGTACAAACTTTTAACTTGGATTTGCCCATAATGCTATTGTACCGGAAACGGAAGTGGACATTCAAAACAAACCTGCTGGCTAACAACCAAAAGAATATTTATCGGAGATTGTTGTATCATTTTTGTTTACTATAAACCATGGTGTCGTAGTGAAGGTTGGGGATTATTATTATTATCATTATTATTTTATTTTATCATGAATCTAAGAGGACTGTTCCAGGATTTTAATCCCAGGTGAGAGGAAATGCTGAGTTACGGACTGAAGCAGCCGGCAAGCTAATGATTCACATGCAAAGTTGTTTGATGTAACATCGCATATATCTCTTGAATTAGATGAAACTAAGTTATTGTAAAAAATTTGGAAGTTATTTATCCCGATCTCATGTTATAAGTGGACAAATACTACCTACATCGGTGTGCTCCTGTATAAGGAATGTGGTTTGTAGTTAACATTGTCAACATAAAATAGTTTTGCACTATACTGAACAGCAGGACTTAATGTTACTAAGGCCTCTTCAGTCTGCACAGTTTACACTCTTTGTAATGCACTGTATGTCAATTAGGGAGAAATTTGAGATTCAGTTGTTACAGTTGATACCTTTAACCTCCTAATAGTTGTTTGTAATGTTGATCTAACCATACTGCCTCTCTTTTTGTCATAGCAAATTCCTCATATATACCTCCCTTTTGCTGTTCTCCATCTTGCTGGCGCTAAAGCTGGATGGAGTTATCCAGTGGAGTTACTGGGCGGTGTTCACACCCATCTGGCTCTGGAAGCTCATGGTTGTCATCGGCGCCTCGATTGGGACTGGCGTGTGGGCTAGTAACCCGCGCTATAGGTGTGTTACAAACACAAGACTTATAGTCAGTTATTGTAAATTTAAGCCAAATAGAATTTCACCATTTCCTTCAACTCCACTCCATTCACCCAGAGCTCACTCTGTAACCGTTCTGCCCATGGACATGAACATATACAGTGCAAAGGAAAGAATAGAGGGATGAGAAGAAGAGTACTTTTTCCACACACCTGTTTCCAAATCAGGAAAACTAGCAATGCCACTGATTGGCATTACCTACATGTGCAAAGGCTTAATTGGGTCAAAAGGTTTCACACACACAGTTTCATAATTGTAAAATATATGAGCAAACAAAACTCACAGCCAAACATGTATTGCTTTGTTTTTAGTTAGTTATGCATCTAATATAGCGGGAAATAAGGAAAATAGAAATAATCCTGACTACAGTACAATGGTACAGCTGATGATACTAGTGGACTGACTACATGATGTACATTACAATGTGACAGTTGAGAGAATAGCAATTTTTTTCCCCAGAGAATCACAAATTACAGGAGGACCTACCAAGCAAAATAACTATAAGCCAAAGTGAAGTGACCAGTTGCAGTTTCGGTTTTCAGGCCCTTTAAATTCCTCAGGTCTCTCCACACAGAATTTATCTCTCATTTTCCTTCTGGCTTTCCCACTCTTTTCCCAAAGAGCATCTCTTTAAATGAGAGCTTGAAGGATGTAAAGACAGTTTAGCTGAAGTGTTCTTTAAAAAAAATACACATATATACATAAAAAAAAAATAATTACAGGTGAAAGGCATTATGGCTTATTGGTTGGCACATTTACCAAACACCTGCAGGGTCGGGGTTTGAGTCCCGTCTCCACCCTGTGCGCGGAGTTTGCATGTTCTTCTCGTGTTTCGGGGGCTTCCTCCCCCAGTCCAAAGACATGCATTGTAGGATGATTTTCATTTCCAAGTTGTCTATAGTGTGTGAATGTGTGTCCGATTGTGCCCTGTGATGGGTTGGCACCCCATCTAGGGTGTCCCCCGCCTTGCACCCAGAGTTCCCTTGGATAGGCTCCAGGCTGCTCCCCGACACTGTGTAGGATAAACGGTATGGAAAATGGATGGATGAAATTACAGGTGTATTCATTTAAGATGTGTTTTTGTTTATAGTTGCCTAAAATTAATGAATAAGTTATAATAAGTTATACTTTTCTTTGTGTGTGTGTGTGCACCTGTACAGAGCGGAGGGTGAGACACATGTGGAATTCAAAGCCATGTTGATAGCAGTGACCATTCACATTCTGCTGCTGATGTTTGAAGTACTGGTGTGTGACAGAATCGAGAGGGGCTCCTACTTCTGGCTGCTCGTCTTCATGCCCCTCTTCTTTGCTTCGCCTCTGTCAGTGGCTGCTTGTGTCTGGGGTTTCCGCCATGACCGTGCACTGGAGGTCTGAAGTTATCACGCACATTCAAAGTCACAAATACAGTATTTACATTTAAATAAAATGACCACATCTATCTGTTAAGTAAGAAGTAAAACATGACAAGGAAAAATAATCAATGACTGGGTGCTGTGATGCCTTTTCAACCCCGATATTGGGTATTTTATAATTTTCCAGCATATCCTGGAGTGTTTTATTCATCTTATACCACAACAATTTGCAGAAATTATTTAATCAATTAAAGAATGGCATGTTGTCCTTTTTAATATTGTGGAATGTTTGTGGGGGAAATTTACACTTAAATTATAGCCGCTACAAACAGTCATTCCCCCCCCACCCCCTCTTTTTTTTTTTTTTTTTTTTTTTTTTTTCCTTCCCCCCCTTTCTCTTGACGTTAATAAAACAAAACTAAAAATGCAGTTTTTTACCAAGAAACCTCAAAGCCATCCATCCTGAAGACTGTCCCATGTCAGAGAAATTATAGCTTTATCTCTGATTGTTACAAAGCATCGACACTGGTGACTCCTTCCAAAAATATACTATTATTATTATTATTATTATTATTATTATTTAAATAAAAGTCTCATCATATGAATGGCTATACTTAATATAAATTATACATAGGAACACAGTTTTTTTTTATTTTTTTTTTATTTTTTTTTTTATAAATGTTTATTGTTAGTATTAGATTATGTAGAGCATCTGCTATACCCGTCCCTTTGAATTAGCGTTTACTATTTAAACAATAACAATTAGATTAAATCGAGTTAAGCACTTTGATATAAGCCTGTGATATGTTCTGCGCCTGGCACGAATGTCCAGAGCTCCTGTTATAGAAAATTAATCGACCAAACAGAATTAACAATTCAGCAGTGCTATGGAAATAAATGTATATATTCATATAGTCTGTTACTTTTCTCCATGGCACTATTTATTTGCTCAGGGTACTAACAGTTTCTCATGACTAGTGTCTTTTAAGTATAATTAAGTAAAAGTGAACCGAGACTCACATGTCACTCTTCATATTTTTCCTCATTCAGTTGGAGATAATCTGCTCGGTCAACATTCTCCAGTTTATTTTCATTGCCTTGCGACTGGACAAAATCATCACCTGGGACTGGCTGGTAAGATTTTGACAAATATGTAAACAAAAATAATGACCAAGAAACTACTCAAATATGCTACCATTTCTTTCAATTACCATCCTGATCGAAAATACTCAGATTTATAAACATCCAAGAAGTTGCGTTGTCATTCTTAGTGATTTATATTACAGAAGCCAAACCTGACAATATATATCACAACCATGATTTTGTTGATGAAACATTAGCTGTTAGTTAACTGGTTTGTTAAGCAAGCAGATTTTGTGGCTGTAGGTTTTCAGGTACCTGTCTGTCTGCATATTGATGTCGATAAGTTCAAAGCCACA
Source organism: Stegophilus panzeri (assembly GCA_024331685.1). Taxonomy (NCBI): domain Eukaryota; kingdom Metazoa; phylum Chordata; class Actinopteri; order Siluriformes; family Trichomycteridae; genus Stegophilus; species Stegophilus panzeri. Next base: position 20,721,391 of record JANDJT010000206.1, on the reverse strand, counting down.
GAGCTTATTTCATGATATCAGTAACTGAGTACCACTAACCACACCAGTGAAAACATTCCCTTAGTTCAGGAATACATGAAGCAGTCTACATGAGCAGTGGAGTGGATGTTCAAATGTTAATTTTATTACAAAAAGGATGACCTTTATGAAAACCATGAAGAGGAATTTGTAAGAAGCATTATTCTTGTTCTTTTTGATCATAGTAATAACTATTGAATAATATTTCTCTTGTCTTCTATGTAGGTAGTGTGTGTGCCACTGTGGATCCTCATGTCTTTCCTGTGTCTGGTCGTGCTCTACTATATAATTTGGTCCATGCTCTTCCTGCGTTCGGTGGACATTATCGCAGAGCAGCGTCGTACTTACGTCACCATGGCTGTGAGCTGGATAACCATTGTGGTGCCACTCCTAATCTTCGAGGTGCCTTATATTCTGCTGACTCTATAAATCTGCCGAGATAAAGCAGTACTTGGCAGGTCTTGGATGGAAAATATTGATTGTCAGTGCTGAAAATCAAACTAGCAATATTTGTCCATCATGGCCTACATTGTAAAGCTAATCTGTGTTTGTTCTCTCCTTCAGATCTTGCTTGTTCATAAACTGGATGGACATAACAAATTGAGTTATGTCTCTCTCTTTGTGCCTTTATGGGTCTCATTGGTCACACTCATGGCCAGCACTTTTGGGCAGAAAGGCGGGAATCAATGTGAGTAGTTATGTATAGCGTTACTCTCTTAAGCGATTGTATTAAAGTGCGTTTTCACTGAACCATGTGGCGCAGCACTCCAGCTAACCCGAATCCACGATTATCCATATTGTCAAGTGTATCACTTTTTTCATCCCATAATACTACCCATGGGTGTTGGAGAGGTTTTATTTGGAGATGGTGCTGGTGACTAGTGATGGACTAGTACTCTAAATTTTTCTCCAAAAAAAGTTGATACATTTTATGTTTTTAATTTGTGTGTATTGAACATGAGACCTAGTGAGTTTATTTTTAATGGCAGTACATGCAGGCAAACACAAGAGTGCAATCTTTTGTGAAAATACAGAGAAGCCAACTTTAACTTAGTGACTGCGTGCACCCAAAAACAGATGTGTGTGCCAATACTTTAATCTTTAATGAAAATTCTGATTTATCAGACGATGTTAAAATACAACAGAAAGACTCAAGGATCCCATTTTCTGTGGCTGAATCTCAGAAGGTATTCCACTGTTCATGTATGATGTACAACTCTGTACGTTATAGAAAAATAACTATAGTTAAGTGTGGGGGTATTTGGGTTCTGGAAATACACTCACAGAACACTGTATTAGGAACTAATACTAATTTATTACTAATACCATCTTTAAGTTGCTCTGGATAAGGGTGTCTGCCAAATGCCATTAATATAAATGTAATACTAATACAAAGGGCCTTGCTTGGCTCTCAAAACGGCCTCAGTTCTTTGTGGCGTGGATTCCACAAGATGTTGGAAACATTCCTTTGAGATTCTGGTTCATGTTGACATGATTTTACAGATGCATTTTCCTGCTGCAAATCTCTCATTCTACCACCTCCCAAATGTGTTCTGTTGGATTCAGATCCAGTCACTGGGAAGGCCACTGAAGAACACTGAAACCAGTTTGAGACGACTTTTGCTTTGTGACATGGTGCATTATCATGCTGGAAGTAGCCATTAGAAGATGGGTAAATCGGCAACAGTACTCAAATAGACTGTGTCATTCAAGTGATGATTGATTGGTATTAACGGGTGTTAATTGCTATTAACTTTCTGATCTTGGCTGACAGAAGTGGAGCCCGATGTGTCTTTCTGTCAGCTCAAACCAGTCTGGCCATTCTCCATTGGCCGCTTTCATCAAGAACGCATTCTTCCACAGAACTTCTGCTCACTGGATGTTTTTTCTTTATTGCACCATTCTGAGTAAACTCTAGAGACTGTTGTGCATGAAAATCCGAGGAGATCAGCAGTTAGAGAAATACTCAAACCAGCCCGTCTGGCACCAACAATCAAGCCACGATCAAAATCACCGAGATCACATTTTCCCCCATTCTGATGGTTGATATGAACATTACCCAAAACTGTTGTCCAGTATTTGCATGATTTTATATATTGCACTGCTGCACATGATTGGCTGATTAGATAATTGCATGAATGAATAGGTGTACAGGTGTTACTAATAAAGTATTCAGTGAGTGTAGCTATAACATGCAGAGTCACGGCAAGTCCCATGGTGCACTGGAAATGTGCTTTAAGTTGTACTTAAGCTGAGTAATGTTTTATTTTCGCCATTCTGGCCACAAGATAAATGCTATGAATATGACAACACTGCACTGAATTTCTCAGCTCTAACTCTCACTTGTACATGATTACACAGGGTGGTTTGGCATCCGCAAAGACTTCTGCCATTTCCTTCTGGAGCTCTTCCCTCTCCTACGAGAGTACGGCAACATCTCCTACAACCTGCAGCATGATGACTCTGACACCTTCGAGGAGACACGTGCTGTCCCTGAACCTTTGAAAGTTGCCCCCATGTTCTTCCACAAAGGAGTAGAGATCATGCCATTCCCTGGGAAATACTTTGACCCTCCCCCTAAACTGTCAATAGACATACCTGACTAAAGGTAACTGCAGTCTTTTCAAGAACTGTACAGAAGTTCCAGGAGGAGGCCAGGAACCAATACTTGCTTTGTTACTTGTCTTTTTTTGTTTTTTGTTTTGCTGTTATAATTCAGGTATACTTGATGATATGTCAAAGATAAAGTGGGAAATAAGGAAGAGCTGGTATCATTATTGGAGCTATCGACCTGAAGATGGCGATTCAGAGGCATAGTGTAGAAATTTAGAATAGTTTATAGTGAATTGTAGTGAATATTCCATAAAGCACTTTTCTTTTGTCCAAAATATAATTCTCAGGCGATTTTAACATATAAAACTGCTAAATCCAGCTCCCCAGTCTACCTTCAGCACAGGTCTGCTGGTTGAGAGCCTAAAGCTTGTATTGTTTTTTTATTGTCTATATTCCTTTAGTGGCATGTCTGTATTCAGCATATTTTTTTAAAGAAATGTTTGATGAGATTTTATACACTGAATTACACTGCCTTAAGAATTACAGTGAACTTATTGTGAGGTCTGAGATTTACACATCTACTACTGTTCCCTAACTGGTGAGAATTTGTTTATATATAATCAAGTCCTTGTTTGTTTCCCACATTTTTTAGGTAATTAAACCTAGCTGTAATGTTAAAATGAGGCTAATGGAGACAAATTGACAGTATTTCATGTAGCTGAAAATCATTCATGCAACAGCAGTGAAAGCACTGGATATCTATGACTGATATTCGTCCCTGCATTCATTTGTCTTGAGCATATATACAGCACCTCTGGGAAGCAGCCCCTTTAGACAAACTATTTTTCAACACTGACTGGTGACTTAAAAATTTTTTTTAAAAAAAATCAAACCCCACAAACCACAGGAAGTACAAGACCGAGACATTCTGAGCCTCATCCTGACCATGCTGCTGTCTTCTGACTGGACCATCTCTGAATTTATTCTGCTAGGTTTACTGAACTTTAAACATTTTTATGATAATTCAGTATTCAGGATTTTATCAGTAAACCAACCAATTATAAGAGACATTTGAGAAGCTATGCATGTGCATTTTAACACTGGTGCATGTTATTGTACAGTACATGATTTCTTGATCCTTGACTTGTCAGTGTTTGAAAATGATTGGGTCCTAATTGCAAAAGCCATTTTGATTTTAAAATGGGTCTGAACAGCAGAACTAATTACCTAATAAATCAGAGTAACACAAAAGTGTCTCACCCTGTCCAAGCTAAAAAAAATAAAATAAAAAACACACACACAGACAACAAAGTAATGTAGTGTGTAATATCTGCACTTGTTTAGTAATAGAATACTAAATATGAGCTGAATATATTTTTTATTCATTGAGTTAATTGTTAAAAGGGTCTCAGAAGCTTGTTGAAATCAGTAGGTGGCTGCTGCAGCACTCGTGTGCAGGTCCAGCATTCCCATCTGGACATGGGCATCTGTCCATAATTGTACAGTGATGAATTTGGAATCATAATGTAAATGTACACTGATCAGCCATAACATTAAAACCACTCAGAGGTGAGGTGAATAACATTGGTTATCTCGATACAATGGCACCTGTCAAGCAGTAGGATATATTAGGCAGCAAGTGAACAGTCAGTTCTCGAAGTTGATGTGTTGGAAGCAGGAAAAATGGGCAAGCGTAAATATCTGCGTGACTCTGACAAAGGCCAGATTGTGACTGTTAAGCCTGATTTACATTACATCAGACACCTACCAACGCCAACAGTCACCAACTTTTAAAAGTTGGCTGATGGATTTAGAATGTTAGGAGAAACAACTTTCATGTTCACACTGCCCAGCAGACAACAAATGTTTTTTACGGACATTCAGACAAATGGATGATTCTTGTACCACAATCAAAATTTTACTGTTATTAGTGTCTTTATGTCCATTCTTCGTCTGAAAAGATGAGCGAAACGAAAGAGGTTGTGTGTGAATCCTTGGTTGTTGTGAAGTGAGAGACAGTGCACTTACTTAAATTTATGCAGAGAACTGCAGACAGAGAATGTGCGGAGCTTTCAAAATTTTGCTCGGTTTGCCCCCAAGCTGTTTCAACAGCTCAGAGAAAGACATATTTTAAGGTAGGCTATGTGGTAAGCTAAGACCATTATTAGGTCATACATTATGAACAATATTTTTTATGCAAATTTAAGTTATAAACATTTGTTGCGATTTCGCTTCTTACTTCATGAAACAGAATATGGAAAATGGCATATGGTTAACGGCTGATCCCAAGAGTAGATGATCCTTACCAGGAGTCAAAATAAACTTTTATTTTAAATAACACATACATAATTTATCTTCTTTCTGATTCATTCAGAAATCTGCCATTTTACCCACAGCAACTATTTAACACGCCTAGCTTTTGTTTCTATGGGGTTTTCACAGATGCTTGCCTTATGGTCATGGCAACAGTTCCTATCCAGGTCAGATTACATTAGAGTATGTTGGAAAATCATACCACACTCCTCAAGCATTCCATGACCAACAAACGGCGATTGAACATGTGTTGACACCATCAGGGTTAACATACTGATCTGACAAAACCCAGCAAACGTGTCTGTTGGTGTTGGTCAGAGTGTGTCGAGGTCCTCACTGCAGCCTGTAGCGTGATGACGTATTGGATTAGGTCCACTACGTACTGGATGTAACGCACATGCGCCGACGGCGGACACAGTATGTCCATCCATCTTCTATATCGCTTATCCTTCAGGGTCACAGAGAACCTGGAGCCTATCCCAGGGAGCATCGGGCACAAGGCACAAGGCGGGGTACACCCTGGACAGGGTGCCAATCCATCTCAGGGCACAATCACATACACACACACACACACACGGACATGCCAATCAGCCCAGTCTTTGGACTGGGGAGGAGACCGGAGGAAACCCCCGTAGCATGGGAAGAACACACAGGGCAGTGGCAGGAATCGAACCCCCAACCCTGGCAGTGTGAGGTGATTGTGCTAACCACTAAGCCACCGTGCAGCCCGGACACAGTATGTCGCTAAGTAATTCAAGTGCAGTGTGAACTAGGCTTTAGATGACTGGGTCAGAGCATCTCCAAAACGGCAGATCTTGTTGGGTGTTCCCAGTATGCAGTGGTTAGTACCTACCAAAAGTGGTCCAAGAAATGACAGCCGGTGAACAGGTGTTGTGCCGAAATCGGTGACCTATTGAAAACTGTGCCCAGGGGTCGTTGTTCAACAACTGTTCGCATGTGACCGTGAACGCACAGACGTTAATGCAGAGAGCAGACGCTGAAGTGTAATACAGCGTCAGAGTAGCTGAGCGGTGCTATAAATAAAAGATGTTTCATGTCTTGGAGAAATAGGTCCATTGGACGAGCTAGATATTGTCGCGAGCATCAAAATGTTTGTATAGAGAAGAAATAAAACATTAATGCTGCTGTTGTTTTCTGCTGCTAGACTGCTAATGTGTTACTACTATGAATGGTTTGTTATAAGTAGATGTGTACAACATATTCTGATTGTCTGATACATGTAGGCTTATCTTTATTCTTACAACTATTTACTGTAATTACCCAATAATGTTGGAGATCCTATACTTTGTTTTTTACAGATGCATATTACTCTGAGATATGTTACAGTAGGTTAGGGTCACTGAATCTGACAAGTCAAAATTCATAGCTACCGAAATATGTTACCCCTTTTTATTTAATAATAACTGACTGTAATGTTTAATAAAGTTACTCATGTGATGTGTCAGCTCCTCCCCATTCTATTTTATGTAGCATATTGATCAGATATTGATATATTTATAGATACAGGAGGGTCACTGAATCTGACAGGTCTAATTTATAGCTACCCAAAATGTTACCCCTCTTTACACTAAGTCTATAAGTTCATCAAACTCATTCAGGTAAAATCTTCTCCTTTTTCTTATAGGTTTATTCTTGTTGTCGTTTGAGAAACAGAATTACCAATTATTAGACGTTACCAAAATATTGTACCTGTTAGGTCTATTCAGGCCGCGTTTTAAATACAGTTTGTTTATTTAGAAATTGCCTTAATTTTCTTTTGTAATGCAGGCAAGATTGTATCCTTCTGATTGGCCAGCTTCTGAACTCATTAGCATTTCCTCCTTCTCTTTTTATGAGGCACATACTTCAAAGCTGTTAATTTCATCTGTGAGCTTTTCTGTTGCATTTCTTTGAGGTATAAGTATATGGTAACAATGCGGTTTATATATTTTATTAACTATTTAGTTAATAAAGCACTATTTGCAATTCTTGTGCGTTGTGTAGTGAAGGATGTCCCTCCTCGTGGTTTATCAGGTAAATGATCACTTCTCGGTTTTTGGCTAAGATCAAATGGCGGAAGTAGATGCGAACGGGCCAGTCCAAGTGGCGCAGCTGAGAAATTCTGTGAGGGTGGAGCTTTGGCAAGATGCAAGTCGAGCAGAGAGATCAAGATTCAATGTGGAGTACCTGGTCAAGGAGATACTGCAAGGGATGATGAAGCAGCAGACCACTTTGTTTCCCTGCTTGCAGGACTTTGCTCATGCGGGCTTTATGGATTTAACCTTTGGGGACATGACTTCCTGTTTGGACTTTGTGGTTGCCTGGGGGAGGAATCTGCAACATCCTGCCCTACATGGCCTAAAGGTAAGAGCTATTTACATTTGGGAGGATTTGCTGGTGACAGTGCATATGTACAACCCCTTTGTGGAGGAGGGCAATATCAGGCATTTTCTTCACAGATTTTGTTTGAAGGTGGAGGGGGTACAAAAAATCTGTAATGCCTTTGGGATTTGGACTGGAAGAAGGAAATACCAGGTGCGCTTTTGGCCAGACCCAGCAGCTCCTAGTGGGGTGGTATAGCCTCCAGGGTCTTTTACCATTGGGCCTTCGGCTTCCTCTATTATTCTGGGCACCCAGTAACCTGCAGGAAATGTGGAGCAGCTGGGCACACAAAATCTGTCTTCAACAGTAACACGTGTCACTTCTGTGGCTCTCAGAAGCAGGTGTCGGCGGCTTGCAGTGCTCCTGAAAAGTGCAGCCTTTGTGGAGGGGAAGACCACCTCTACAGGGTCTGTGCACTGAGGAAGATAACTTTTGCAGACCTCTTCTCCGTGGAAGACCTGCAGGGTAGAGGTGCAAAAAGCCCGGCATGAAGCTGACGAAGGCTCCCCCTGATGCAGAGGGACATTAACTGGGGCAGAGAAAGAGGGAGGAAAAAGTCCGTCAAGCTCCCAAGTGGGCTCTGCAAAACCATGCAGAGAAGGCCAGGTTGAAAAGGTGGGAATCCAGTTGGGACAGAACAAAGAGCAGAAAAAATTTGAGGAGGGAAGAAGGCAAAAGCAGGGGGCAACAGAGAGCAACGATAAGAAAGGAGAAGAAGGTCAGAAAATAGAAGGAGAAGAGGAGGAGGGAGCGCCCCCTACTGTGGTTGGAAGGCCGGTGCAGGATTCCTTGCCCAGAATGGTCCCCAAGGAGGGGACGCAGGCACAGATTCCAGGGGTCGACCATCAGACTAATAAACGTCTATGCACCTTGCACTGGGGGGGGTTCCTTCAGGGCTTTGGAGCACGTCTGCTTTACCAACAGACTGGTGGTCCTCAGTGGGGACTTCAGTGTCTCCCTGGAGAGAGCAATGGCAATAGAGGGGAGGCTGCAGCTGCAGACTCTTTGCAGTGCTTTTCACCTGGTTGATGCCAGCAGAGTGGACCAAGTGGGCCAAGCTTCACATGGAGTAATTCCTGAGGAGCCTGGTCCAGGCTCAACTACCTGTTTGTCCCCAGAGGGCAGGAGGCAAGGGAGTATGTTAATTATCCCATTTGGGCCTCGGACCACAACACTGTTGGAGTTTCGGTTGCCCTGAGTGAGCAGAGGCCAGAATTTCTGGCAGCTCAACACAGGCCTGCTGCAGGATAAGGCCTTTCGTGAGGCTTTCCGTGTTGCTTATAAAGGCTGGCAGTCCATGAGGGCAGGGTTGTCCACGTGGGGTGATTGGTGTATAAGAAGGGTGATCAGTTGGATCTAGTTAATTGGCACCCTATAACACTCCTTACGGTGGATTATAAAATCCTGTGATGAGCTTCATCACCCACCTGGACTTGCAGCTGAAGCCTGGGTGCCTCAAGGGTGGCCTGGTACTAAATCACAGACATCTCTATGACCTTTTTACGGACAACCAGCTAGGTCCCCTCTTCCCGGCTCATCATAGGCCGGGAGGTTAATTGGGAGGCCCTCCAACCAGACTACTCGGAGGGTGAGGTAAATGATTTGAATTGGCTATGGGCTTTGGGCCACCTCCCTGTAAGGGAACGCCTGTATTGCTTTGGGAGTGTGAGGACACCCCTGTGTCCAATGGGGTGTGGACAGGAAGAGACAGTAATGCATGTGTTTTGGACTTGTCCTTGTA
>JANDJT010000206.1:20673526-20696649 GCA_024331685.1 Stegophilus panzeri | reverse complement strand
AAATGATTCATGTAATTTTAACACAAATGAATTAAGTAAACTTCAGTTTTAAATAGATTAGGTGGATTGAACACAATGAATTTAAGTTTGAACAAAATGTTCAAAAATCGTGTTACTTTACTTCATACTAATTAATTAAATTGAACAAGAGGCAAAAAAACCCCACATTTTTTGAGTGTATAACAAATAGATCACATATTTTCTATTTTGTATTCAAACATACTCATGTACACTAACGCTGATAAATAAACCAGGGTTGTTGCTGAGCTATCAGCAATTTACAAGTTAATGTTTAAAGCCAACAAGACTTTTGTAAATTTGTACTTTTCTCATAAAAACACTGGATTTATTTTTCTAACTAAAGCTGGACTATATGTTGTATGCATTTATCACTCCATAAATTCTAGCCTTAAAAATAAAACATTTTATATGTAAATGTCCCTGTTACCCCTGCTATTAAAATTTAAATATTAATTTCTGGATAGTTAACTATCTAATCCTGTCTACCTGCTATCTGTTGTTATCCTCTGCATTCATGCAGCCTAACATTTCGATAAGATGTTTTTCTCCTGGACAATACATAAACTTGGAAAATCAGGCAGTTTGTAGCATGGCAGAAGAATTACCACCAAAAGAATTATCACCCTTGTTTAGAAAAGGGTTAGCCTCAACCTCAGGACTTATATGTTATGAAGTTTACAGTGAATTTCTTTCAAATCTTGAATTGACCATCATTCAGTGTAGTCATGTATTACTATTTATAAATAATCTTTTTGTTGATTTGTGTTCTGAAAATCTAATTTAGTTTTCAGAACAATGTATATGTATATATACACCACTGATACAAATGTATATTGTGCCAGTGTGGTCATGATTACTAAATAACCACAGTTATCCAACAAAAGACACACAAGCAACCTAAAAGCTTTTTCACATGCACTCACATATACTAAGCAAACTCATCTAATTCACAAATTGTTTTTTTAAAGCCCACATCATGTCTAGGTCAACCACACTGCTTAACCTTACTAACTGTGCTTGAATGCAGTGTGTATTTGCATGCTTGTGCTCAAGGCAGGACAAATGAAGGATTAGACTAACGCTTGCAAAGTTATGAGCTTTTACGTGCTTGAAACATAGCTGTAATAGGAGTCTGCAAATAAAGCTTACCCATTATAAAACCATTGGAGTAGATTATATCTGATGGAATCAAAAACAGAGAGTCAAAACCACTGTGATCTGCTTGTAAAGTCACCTCGTGGAGCTCTCTGTTCATCATTTGCAGCAGGGGGAGTTATCTTCCCTTCTTTATATTTTACACACACACACACACACACACACACACACACACACGTGCAATATTTATCTACATATCTAGGGAGTATCAGTGTTTATCCTCTGTATAAATGTACAGGGATTTTGTGAACACGTAGTTACTGCTTGCTTGCACAACCATACATACAATTAAGAACATAATTGTTTTTACCAACACAAGCTGCAGACCCATAAGTTCATGTGGACATCCTTAATGGACATCCTTCAGCAGTTATATTAAAAATAAATAATAATAAAAAATCCAAAATTCTTCTATCTGCAAATTAAGTAGAGAGAAAGAGGCAAGGTTAAATATCAGCTTTGTAATTAGTCATTCATAAATCGTAATAAAGAATAAATAAATAATAAATAACATATAGGCCTACTTTATCAACACAGTCATCCTCTACTCCTACTCGTTAACGTTATAAAACAGCCTCGTTTATTTAGTTGTCTGTAGTTTATATTATGGATTTACTTAAAACCGTCATTTTTTCTTGTTTATATCTTTCGGTTTTTTTGGTTTTTTTGCATTGAGCCTAAAACATTATTATAAACTTGGATTACATGCACGAGCTACTATAAAAGATGATTTCGCAAAGCAAAATGGATGCCTCGCTGACATCACCTACTACTCAAGTCAAATGATTGGGGGTTTGGAGGGCAGGCACAATCTCTAAGAGTTCAAAGGTTATGTTTGAAATTTGTGTGTGGTCAAAAATTATTATTAATCAAAGAGAAGTGAAACTCTTGTTATACTGGTTTGTTGTACTGGTTTGAACCTAATATTATTAGACTATATTATATTGAATAAAAAGATGGAGTACATTTCACCCTCTTTCTATGTATTTTAAAATTCACACTGAACACAATTTGATTCTCAGTGAATTTTTGTCATTATCAGTGACTGCATTTTCCTTCAAGAACGTTTAGCAAAATGTATAGTCAATTAGATGAGATAATTATATGCAAGGGGTGGGTTACCTCCCTGAAATTATTTTTTGCAGGGGTGTCTGAAAATGGGAGAGTCAGATAAGTCCAAATATCTTGAAGCCAAGGCTGGTGTCCCTCTAGACCTTTTATGGTATGTGATATTTATTAAATAATGTGTGTGTGTGTGTGTGTGTGTGTGTGTGTGTGTGTGTGTGTGTGTGTGTGTATTATTAGAAGCAGGATATTAGCTACAGTTGCATGGGCTTTTCAGATTAATTCACCAGCAGTATTAACAGAGAGGTGTGTGCAAGTGAAGCTGAAACTGAGTATGAAATGTTAACCCACATATTGGCAATAATATTAAGGAATATTTAGAAATCCACCATGACCTGACATTTCTAATAGGTATTTTCATTTAGTTATTTATAGAGCCTGTAAATCTATATAGAGTGTGCAGTGCAGTTTGGTGTATTGGAGAGAGTTAATGCCAAGGTGATTGTGTGTGTGTTGTTTTTTTTTTAATGGTGTATGATTCCCCTGTCTGGGAGACACAGTTCCCCTTTCTGGAGATGCAGCTCTAGGTAGTAGAGACTAATTGGAGTCTAACTGGTTTAACATTTTCAGAGATTTAGATTGCCTTTCATCTACTTCTGAAGTATAACTTGACAACTTGGCTATTGATCTGCTAAACTATGTGGATAGACGGTCTTTGTTGTTATACAGAGTTCAGTGAAAGATGTGTGAAAGTGCATGAACATGGAGGCTGTACTTCAAGAAAAAGAAAAGCTCAGCCTCACACAAAGTCATTTTGCTTGTAAAATTCCTCATCTTACTGATTTAGTAAATGAGAGTGGCATTTATGGAAAAACTGACCTGTAATGATACAGCTATCAGACAATATGACCAGACTTCTCTCAGACAATATGACTGTACTTCTATCTTTCATCCAAGAGAAACAATTGAAGGAACTCTACCCAATTCTCTGGACTGCAACTTACTGTAGCATACATTGTCCCTATAATTGTGGCTTGAGAAGAAAGGGGAATTTCGAAGGAATTTATATGTTATATTTAGAATGTAAAGTTATCTAAGGTTAGCAGTACACTGGGAATGACTCATGTACAATAATAATTTATTACATAAAATGTAATTTGGGATATTAGCATGGAAACATCAAATGGATATATCATTATTGAATTAAGAAGGCAGCAGGTAAACTACAATGGAGTGCCCTGATTTAGTTCAGTGAAAAGCAGCACAGAAGTTGTGTAAATCTACTTTTACATATTTAGTGATTCTTAAATGTGCTCACTCTATTTTTAAAACCAACTGCTAAAATTAATTATAACCCTTGTTTTACAACTGTTTGATTTTAATTTAGTGGTCATTGATTTATTTGTTCTTTAAATTCCTTACATATTTAAACGTCCATCCTTTCTTCATATTTAAACGTCCATCCTTTCTTCATATTTAAACGTCCATCCTTTCTTCATATTTAAACATCCATCCTTTCTTCATAATAATCCAAAGTTAACAAGATGTTTTTACCTTGCACTTGTATTTCAAGAAGGTTTAAACAAGGACTGCAAAGCCTTGATATGGCCTTGGGCCATACACACAAATAAATAAACAAACAAACAAACAAACAAAGAAATAAATAAACATAATAAGCTTAGAAGACAATATGAATACAATATTGTCCCCCCCCGCACCCCACAGAGAACTAAAGCACTATAAACCCAAATGAGTCATTCTGGATTAGTGATGCACTCATGGGTTAACCAGAGGAAGGAAGGATGAGGAGGAGAAGTGTTTTAGGTTCAGAGATAAAGAGCCATGACTTAAAACTTGATCTTGGCCCTTGATAGTTTGCATAAAACATTCTGTTTTCTACTGAAAAAATACTGTGCTGTGAAAAAGTATTTGCCCCATCCTGATTTCTTATGTTTTTGTGTCTCATACTAAATTGTTTCAGAATTTAAAACAAAATCTAAGAAAAAAAACAAAGGGCAACCTGAGTAAACATAAAATACATTTTAAGTGATAATGTTATTTATTGAAGTAAAAAAGTTATCCAATACCAACTGGGCCTGTGTGAAAATGTATTTGCCCCCATAGTTACTAGTTCCCCAAATGTATGAAACTGCATTCATAATGGGGTTCAGCTGGACTAGACGCAAATAGGCCTGATTACTGCAAACCCTGTTCAATCAAATCAACACTTAAATAGAATTTTTTCAACAGCATTAAGCTGGTTAAAAGGTCTTACCCAGTAACACACTATACCAAAATTGAAAGAAATTCCAGAAATGATGACGAGTAGTGAACCTTCCCAGAAGTGGAAGTGCCCTCCAAGAGCACACCAACTACTCATCCAGGAAGTCACAAAAGAGCCAAGGATAACATCAAAGGAACTACAGGCCTCTCTTGCATCAATAAAGGTCACTGTTCATGATTCCACTATCAGAAAGACACTGGGCAAAAATGGCATCCATGGAAGAGTGGTGAGGCGAAAAACACTGCTTACCCAGGAGAACATTAAGGCTCATCTGAATTTTGCCAAAACACACGTTAATGATCCTCAAACCTTTTGGGAGAATGTTCTGTGGACTGATGAGTCGAAAGTGGAACTGTTTGAAAGACAGGGGTCCCGTTACATCACACCAAATTCCACAAAAAGAACATCATACCTATGGTCAAGCATGGTGGTGGAAGTGTGATGGTGTGGAGATGCTTTGCTTCTTCAGGGTCTGGGAAACTTGCAATAATTGAGGAAACATGAATTCTGCTCTCTACCAGAAAATCCTAAAGGAGAATGCCCGGTCTCCAGTCCGTAAGTTGAAACTCATGCGCAACTGGATTATGCAGCAAGACAATGATCCAAAGCATAGGAGTAAATCCTAGTCATAGAAGTAAGTGAAAGACTGATCTCCAGATATCGGAAATGTTTGGTTGCAGTTATCGTTGCTAAAGGTGGTACAACCAGATTTTAAGTTTAAGGGGGCAATTAGTTTTTCACATTGGTGATAGGTGTTGGATAACTTTTTTTTGTGTCAATAAAAAAATTAATAAATAAAAACTGTATTGTGTGTTTATTCAAGTTATTTGGTTTGAAGATCTAAAACTATTTAGTATGAGATATACACACCAACAGAAGAACTCGGTATGCATTACTTTATTTGTTGAAGTATCTTATTAATACCATTTAAGAACATTCCTGCATGGACATTTTTGTTTCTAACACACACACACACACACACACACACACACACACACACACACACACACACACACACACACAGAATGACCACAGACACTGTATTTCCAATTAAAAGAAATTAATTTAATTTTAATTTATATAAAATAAGTCTTGTCTTTGCCCAGCAAAAGAACTTTAGATTTGACAAAGTCAATAATATCTTCATCCACAGCATCAACCTTTACATTTATTCTGTCTGGCTTATTTGAGTCCTTGGCCTGCTTGGACTCTTAAACTATCAACACCATCAACAAAATATACGTTTCCTTCAATCAAAATTATAGTTATTACCAAATCCAGGATTCAAGACAGCATTTATAGTACTGTTGCTAAATAAATAGGCTCCAGGCCTTTTTAGATTAGTAGGGCAAAAGAATTGTTAGTGTGTAAATAACTAGAAAATAATATGTTTAGGCTGTCATTCTCACATACACTAAGTATGAGACCATGACAACCATTGCCTTACTAAGATACAGCCAAGCAAAAAAAATTGTTCCCTTACTTAAAAAGAAAAAGAAAACAAACTGGTCTATACCAAATATGAATTCAAATATGAAAAACACCCATAAGCATAACTTTTCCTACTTGCACAGACGTTCTTCCACTTTACAGACAAAATGATAAAATTTCACATTATCTCAATAAAACTCTCTTTCTTTATCCTTCTCAAACATACACATCATTTCATCATACTTTTCCTGTCCATCACTTCGCATTTCTAGATCTCAACCTTTTTTTGAAAAATTATATTAATTTCTTACCCAACTTTACTTGTACATCCAAACTCCTAACACACCCCTCCACAAACCATTTACATTACTTTAGGAATTACAATCTATTGAACTGAAATATTTCTCATAGTTAAGTTACTCCAAGAGACAACTGTAGATTATTTGCAGTTTACTGATGATTAACAGTAGGATTAATTTAATAATGGTATTCTTTCCCTTTTTTGATCGTTGTATCAGAAAGTAATATTTCAATAATTGTTTGTTCTTTTTTTTAATGTACTGTCCCTATCATTTGTCCACAGATTTAAAAAAAAAAAAAAAAAAAAAAAAAAAAACAAGAGAGAAAAGAACACTAAGCCAGGCAGATAAATAATAAAGTAGAAAAGTATGATAATTAATAAAAGTCAGCACATCTAGTGCAGGAGAAAAGCATTTCTGGAAGGCATTTGTCTGTTTTTAAGTATATATGCTTTCCAGGAATGCAACACTCCACCTCATTTTGCAAAACAGGCATAAAAGCTTAGTAGTTTCCATGCCTTTCTCTTCAAATTAAACAATTTTGTAAGCCTTTGTCCATAGCAGAATTTACAGAGTGCTAACTGGGAATTATCTGAGTATAATCAACCTAATTGGTATACTAGAAAACATTATATCAGACCCTAAAACTTGCCAGGGTACAATAGGACATTGTGAATTAATGGGTGACTATCGTATTAGATCCTTCAGGATGCCTGCAATATGGCTGGTCCAGTCTGGTATGGGTCAGCCAGGACTTTATAGCGGATCTTGGTGTTGGTAACAGCACCATGTTTCTGCCTCAGATGTAGCCTCAGCTGGCTCTTATGACGGAAACGCAGATCACACTTCTCACACTGGCACAGATGGAAGGAAGGAAACAACGGACAAATAATGACATTAGATTTATTATGCTATTATATTTGTATTTCCTTGGTAACCTCATACAATAGCTGATCATTTTACAAATAGTGCAACACAGGAACATTTTACTGATCTTTTTGTTTTAAATGTGAATCTGAGTTGATGTTAGGTAATACTCACACTGTATGGTTTCTCCCCTGTGTGAATGCGCAGGTGGCTCTTCAAAGTCTGCAAGTGACGGAAACGTGTTCCACAGGTGTGACATGGATATGGCTTCTCCCCAGTGTGGATCAGAACATGGGCACGCAGGTGAGCCACCTACACACATACACACACAACTGTAAGTGATCTGGACATATACTGTATGCCTAGTACAAGTTTTAAAAAGAATCTCTATGGATGTGTGCATAACTTCTCTCTCATGTAATATTTTTTGAGTGTTTAAACATTATTGGAATACTAGAAGATATTACACCAGGCCCTAAAACTTGCTAGGGTACAGTAGGACATTGTGAATATGTCAGTCATATATGTAAATCATGATAATTAGCTTCCAAAATGCTATATCACAAATAGTGAACTGGCCTGCCTGTTATAGCACACTTACTTCATTCAAAGCTTGGCAATTAAGTAATACCAGTACCAGTATAGATATTAGCATATCAGCATTTTATATATATATATATATATATATATATATATACGTATATTACAGTTTTTGTGTTCATTACCTGGACAAATCGAGCACCACAGGTGTCACAGCGATACGGCTTCTCTCCTGAGTGAATGCGGGAGTGGGTCTTCAAATTGGCCGGACGATTAAACTGCGCCCCACAGACATTACAACGGTATGGCTTTTCTCCTATAGAAACAGGACAGCTTAAATTAAGTGAAATACTTGAGAGTTTATACGTGAAAATGTGACAATTATCTTCTGTAAGTCACTGTGGATAAGGGCATATGCTAAATGGCATAAATGTAATTAATAATACTGTATTTCACATTGAGCTCGTCTGAGAAGTAACCACCTTACCTGAGCAGGTAGGCTTAATGCTCCCTTGATTTCCTGAATAACAAATCACTGGGGAGTGATTTTCAAGCTTGACTGGAAGCTTCCCAAAAGGATGGGCATTCTGTTTGGCACCATCTAACACAGGAGGACATGGGTGCTGATATAGAGAGCAGAGGTCTAGGGACAAAGACACATCCCACACAATGTTATTTTTAAACATTTTACATGAACACAATGAACTGTACATAATCAATGCACCCATGACAAAATACTTTTTAGTTGCAGTTTAGCAAGCTTTTTTTGTTTTACATTTAGAAATAAGGACTGTTTTGACCTCTAGTATCCAGGGTAACAGCTGCTGGCGGTCCCTTGTAAGTGTCTGCTGTGTGTGGTGAAAGTCCATGGTAAGCTGTGAAAGGCGTTTGTCTAAAAAAAAAAAAAAAAATGGTTCATCAAAATATATATTTTCTCTTTTGCATCTTATTATTATCATATTATGAGCAACAACATATAATCTAATTGCATTTATTTTTCAATTATCAAATATTCCCCTATGGGATTCTGACATTACATCTATTAAAGATGATCATAATATAAATATGAATAGATGTGTTGTAAATTCCATCACTCAGTTGAACCTACATATCATTCAGTCCATGTCCAGCAGTCGACCATGCCTCATCGGACAGTTTGGGTGTTATGTCTGCCCTATCACTAGAGGAGGAATGGTCAAAAGTTTGTGGCTCCTCCCCTGGACCTTCCTCTTTAATGGGTGTAGCACAGAGAGGGTTCAGGACAATATATTTGTATTTCTTCCAGTTACAGGCCTTAGGGTCAGGAGTAGGTCTGGATTCAGAACGTGGCTGTAAAGAAACACACACACACACACACACACACACACACACATTAACATATGCATAGCTAATGCTATGCATATACCTTACCATAGCTACCCATAGGAAATATTTGGCTAAATACATGAGCTAATCACAATAAATACATGGCTAGATATAAACACTCACACATAACGTCAACATACCTTTAGTTTAGGGGAAAGACTACAACCGCTGGACTCAGCTGGTGAGTTAGGCTGACCTCTGGACTGACAGGGACTGCCTGGAGTGTTTGGAGATAGGGCTGATGATTCAGAGCTGGGAGCAGGACTTTGGCATGTCACTGGCTCTACTGAGGTTGAGCTCTCTCCAGGAACTCTACATAGGAGCCAACATTATGTGTTGATAAGTATAATCAGAGTTGGGTGTAACGTGTTACTAATGACTTTTTCTGATAACACAGTAATGTAATGCATTACATTTTATATTTATGTAATTTGATTACAGTTATTGATGTCAATAAAATTACGTTACTTGCGTTACAAATTTATTGTTAAGAAAACAATATTAAGTAAAATGTATTTTTTTTTTTTTTTAAATAAATCATGTTGTGCCCTGAAGATTTTTATCTTCAGCCCCGAATAATTCTCCACTTAGAGCGGTTTGTCACTACGTAACTGAACGTCAGTAAAAGAAGACCGCCTGTAATTTGATATCTTCAGTGAACGGAGGTGAGATCTATCAGACTGGGTTTATACGTGGAAACACTCGTGTCTTATTGGCTGACAGTCTCAGTTCTGCCAAACGCTAGCTCACACAGTCCTGTGCCTCCCCTTGGCTAGCAACACCAAACTAGCCTAGTTTTATATTTTATCGGTCTGGTAGTCCTACAAACAGTGACAACACCTGAGGCAAGTCTTATGATAAATCCAACTTTTTCTGATCATGTCACACGCGCTAATATTACTGAAAGAACTATGAGTTTCACTTAGTTTTGTAGGTTTGTAGGTTTGATAGGTTTTTAAAGTAACGTGAAAGTAAAGTAATTAGTAATCTGATTACTTTTTACATGCAGTAATCATTAATGTAATCAGATTACCGTTTTAAAAGTAGTAATTAGTAATCTGTAGTGGATTACGTTTTTTGAGTAATTTACACAACACTGAGTATAATATACCAAATGTGAACTATAGGATGTTATTATTGATTGTTCATATAGTTCAACCATTTCACCTGCTATCTCACCCTTTCCCCCTTTCCCCCTTTCTCCCTTTCTCACCTGGCTCGGGCAGGGCGGGGCTCCTCCTTGTCCACTGCAGGTCTGGAAGGGGAGAAAGAGAAAAAGGGATGGGCTGGAGGTGATCTGCCACCAGGGCTCACTGCGAAACTCACATAGGTGTTTCTGGTTGCCTTGTCCACCAGAGGAGGGCTTACACAGACTTTTTCACTGCAAGGGACAGAATGATTCAGCTTTCCATAGTCTACAGCAAACACAGTGTAACCAAGACATGAGAAGGCCACCATGTAATTTATATGTGGCAGTGATGTGCACTTCAGTGCTTTATGGATCACTAAAAACATACATATCTGCTGCAAGCCTCACCATTATTGAGTACAATTTACCAAAAAAAAGTATTATTTTTGGTATGCTGTTCTGACCAACTGTAAGCTCTCTGCATCTAGCTCCAAATCTCACCTCTTCTGTAAAAATGCTCTGCAGGTGTCGGCAACATGCTCCATCTGCAGGTAGGTGGCAGCGGCGAGTACACCAGGCGCAGTGCCAGGGCTGAGAGGAAGGCGGGAGGTGTACATGAAGTCCAGCAGCAATGCCACACTGCCCACATCTAGGCCCTCCGGCAGAGACAGGGAAACCCCTCGTTCTCCCACAGCACTGGTCTTGTGGCGGGAGAACAAGGAGTAGAAGAAGCCACTGAGAAGAAAGAGACATAAGGCAATAAGACACACACACACACACACACACACACACAAAATAAATCATATGATCATAGGTAAGAAAGACACTAAACGCACTTTATCACCTCAAAGATTGAAAAGAAGGATGGAGGAAAATCAGTAGAGATGAACAAGCCTGGATTTCAGGATTTGAGATTCAAATATATATTTCATTATATCAAATAAAGAAAAAAGCTAAAGACCTTTACAATGTTAGAAACACATTTAGAAAGAAACCTACACAGATTTCCTTCAAAAAACATCATAAACCTGGAGTGAAAATGATTATGGAATCATGCCAGATATAAATGGCCTCAGGAGAGTAAAGAATGACATAACCATCTTCAAACAGTAAGGCGTTTTGCTGAAAACAGGATCAGCAGAGGAGGAAGGAGGGTGGGAAAGGGAAGAAGGATGGGAGGGAAGATGAGAGGAAGCAAATGGCCCATGTGTCCTGCAAACTGACCTGCATGCTATGAGCACTGCACAGTGGGCGTGCAGCCGGGTACTGCCCACCAGAAGTGTGGCATCAGTCAGGATGTTGCGATGCCGTAGTTCATTTAAATTGAGCAGAACATCATTGGAGTGGCGTGTGAATTCCTTTACATATCCCTGCACCTCCACCACCAAGTCACGTCTAGTGGAGCCCTGATAATCCTCCATAGCCAGCTGCATTTTGCTCATTGTCTAATAGATGAAAACAAGTATATAATCTCAATTTATAATACATTGCTTATACAGTTTTGCACATTTCCAGAAAATAAAAAAAAGTTATCTTGACTTTCTTACCCTGGGAGAAGAGAAAAATCTAGATGGATCTGTTTGGGGAGACCAGCTCCCTACTCGTACCTACAAATAGAGATGATTCATTGAATCTCAAATCAGTGCATTCCCTAATCCAGGTATCTCGAACAACTTAGATGGAACTCTTTAATACCACACATTTTTAAAAAGTGCAATTGTACTCTGTTATATATAAATTGAATGTGAGATTGATGTGAAACTGGTGACAATGAAGTCATTCACTCATTAAAAGCTTAGAAAGCCCCATGGATTCCACAGGAAAAACAAAGCATATCATGAAATAAACCAATACTGAAGAATTATGCAGGATTCAGTACAGTCATGCACACGTTCTGAAAGTAGCAAGCAATGTCTGTCCACACCTGAAGGGCCCTTAAAACATTTCACTGAAGCTTCATGTGCTGTAAAAGCACAAAATTACCCTTTAATCTTCAAAATAAAACAAAAAATCCTTTCATTTCTTTTTACATTCTTTGTAAGGAGTGTTCTGGATTCAAAAGATACCCATGAAACTACACAAATCCAAGATATTAAAAAAAAAATTAAAATATTTTTAAAATACATTAATCTTAAACTCACCCCGACCAGCAGGGACGAGAACGCAGCCCACCGTGTCTGTGTGACCCCTCTCTACCACTGTCAATCCAATCCACACACACAGACTTCTGTGCTCTCTTCTCAGATGTTTATTACAACTGGCCAGGGCAACTGGAGGGAGGAGATCCTTTATAATGTAATGCAGGAAGTTCCATGCGGCTGGGCTGCTCATTTCCTGTGCTGGTAGAAGACATTCTATTTACACTGTCCTGGGAACAGCTTCCCAAACCTTACATGCTGATTTTAAAACATGACAATAGATTCACTAAAACTGGCCTCAAATCAGGGCAAAAACTTCATACCTTTCTGGATCTTTGTTTCCTTTTCCCCAGGCAGCCCACGCATGCAGTGGAAGAGCCACAGGAAAAGAAACCAGACCCCAACATGTATCAGGTATTTATAGTTGTTTATTGGAACCTTTTCTGTTTTACCTGCCTTCAATGTAAAGTGATGGCAGGAAAAGAGGGTTGTCTGTTTTGCATCTGTAGCCTACCTGTTTATTTGTGTTGGTGGGTTTATGCAGAAAATGTGTTAGAGTGCGTGAGCGGCTGAACAGCAGGGTGTATGAGTGCGTGCCTGTGTGCTTGTGCGTGGGCACACATGCATTGTCAATGGGTCATAGGTCTAATAACACTGTCCAGGAGTTCACTTAATCAAAACAAACCTCCACAACCATGTTTGACTCCCTCCTGGACACAGGAACTGGAGCAAAAAGACCAAAAGATTTTTAAAGACCCCTCAATTCCTCAATCTGCCCTGCAATTCAGACATAGTGTTATGGTGGACATATGGACCAGTGAACCAACATTGTGTTGTTTGAACAGATATCAGTAACACGTAACAGTTTACATTAAGGTTTCCTTAACTAGTATTATTTAATGCATTAGTTAACATGAACAATCCATTCACAACCCCAGCTCCGAAAATGTAGGGACAGTATGTAAAATGCAAAAAAAACAAACAAAAAGAGACATTTGAAAATTCAATTTACCCTGTACTATATTGAAAACACATTATTTGATGTTTTACTTTGTGAATTTAATTTATTTTTGAGAATATACACTCATTTCAAATCTGATGACTGCAACACACTCCAAAAAAGTTGGGACAGTCGACTGTTCACCACTGTGTAACATCACCTTTTTCTTTTAATAACACTTATTAAGAGTTTGGGAACTGAAGACACCAGTTGGTTAAGTTTAGCAAGCAGAATTTCCCCCATTTATCCATTATGCATTTCTTCATGCTGCGCAACTGTACAGGGCCTTCGTTGCATTATTTTGCACTTCATAATGCGCCACACATTCTCAATTGGAGACAGGTTAGGACTGCAGGCAGGCCATGCTCGCACCCGCACTCTCTGCTTACGCAACCATGCTCTTGTAATCCGGGCAGAATGTGGTTTGGTGTTGTCCTGCTCTGGATGGCAGCAAATGTGTACATATCTTTCTGCATTAATGGTGCCCTCACAGATGTGCAAGTTACCCATGCCATGGGCACTGACACACCCACATACCATGACAGACGCTGGCTTTTGGACCTGACGCTGATAACAGCTTGGATGGTCCTTTTCCCCTTTGGTCCGGAGAACACGACGGCTGTTTTGTCCAAAAACTATTTGAAATGTTGACTGGTCAATGTTATAAAATTCACAATATCCAAAATAGGTGTATTGTATATCTAAAAGGTGTATTGTGACGTAATTTATCATAGTATAAATATATTATGTTATCAGTTCATCCAACCCTGGATTGAGGCAACGGCTTTAAAAACTGATTGGAGCTGTTTTCATTTACAAGTGTGAGCACTTTAACTAGCCAGGTGAATCAATTAGCCTTATCTGCCTTTGCCTTCTTTCTCATGATTTTCACCTCTGTAACCCGATCACAAACACAATTAACCTTCAGTGGTACAAAAGCTTGAGTGATGCACCCATCAGTGCCCTTGTGTCTGTACTCACGTCCACAGGTCGGCTTTCCTTCTGATCCTCCATATGTCTCTACTGCTACATCAAGCAGAGGAATAGCATATTAAAGGAATATTTTAGTACTTCTCAAAGTAATCTCTGTCCTTCACATCTGTAATGTAACTGATAGAATTTCCCTGTACTGAGCAATAGAAAATCACTCACTTTGGAAGTCTAAGGGCAGCTGTTTAATTTTGTCCAAAAAAACCCCCCACAATACTTTCATAAAGTCTTTAGATAATTGTATCTGTTAACTAAGCTGTAAATGTGATTTATTTATTTTATTTTTTTTTACTTTTAGAGAAGCAAGAATTTGTGCTTATGCATTACCAATATCAAGCTACATATGGTGTTGGATACCACTACATATAAACAGCTTTGGTAAGACATTCTCTCATGTCTATCTATCCATTTTCAGGATCACTGGGAGCCTGGAGCCTTTTCCAGGGAACTTGGGGCGCATGGGGGTAGGGGCATTCTGGATGGGGTGCCAACCCGTTGCAGGGCATAATTGCACACTCAAACATCCATTCACACCCTACAGACAATTTGGAAACGCCAATCATTACCAAATGCCAGTAATTGGACTAGGGGAGGAAACCGGAGTACCCAGAGGAAACCCACAAAGCATGGGGAGAACATGCAGCTCTGCACACACAGGGTGGAGAATGGATTTGAACCCCCAACCCTGGAGGTGTGGGATAAATGTGCTAATCACTAAGCCACCATGCCTCCCTCTGTCTAATCCTGTTAAAGTGTCAAGATTGTAGTATTAAATTTATTAGAACTTTTTAAACAGTTGTTTTAAAAAAATGTATTAACAAGATTCAGTAACTGCCCTTAGACTTCCAAGTTTTGAGTAAACAGGTTCTGTTATTTTCTCAGTAAAAGGAAGCAGTGTCCATGACAATCACATATATACTACAGATGCAGCGGATAGAGTTTAAGATGAGAAAATGCTGGAGTATTTCTCTTAATTCCTGTTTGGTCAGGTAAAGAATTCTTGACAGATTTCTGGTCTGTGGGCATTTATGTAAATTTCCAGCACATCTTCCTGCCCAACTTAGTGTTTAAAAACTCTTAATCTGTGGTGCTGGTCTCTCTGCACCACGTAACAACCTCATCAGATGCTGCATCTGCTTCACTGGCTGGTACGGCTGCAATCTCACACATCAGCTGAAGAAGAAAAGGACAGAGAATGAATGAGAGAGGCATCAGAAAATTGGGGGACATAAAGAGAATCTGAATTGGGATTCTTGTCGCTAGAATTACTTTCTGGGAGTAATTGCTTTTGGGAGCTTTCTGCTTGTGATCACAGCACAAAACACACACACACACACACACACACACACACACACACTTTAATGCCTCCTCATGCACGTGTGTGAGATCGTCAGTAAGCCGAATTCTCGCCGTGAGAAAGCTTGGCAGATGGTGATTTAACCTTTCAAGCATATTTTTGCTCAAACTGTGTGCGCTCTTCATGCGTTTTCTTCCTAATGCTTCTTAAGACAACACTTAGTTATTGTGCAACATGAAAAGTTAGCTTGGGTAATGATTTTTCACAAACGCCTGCTGATGAATGATCTGTCCTGAAACAAAATAAAAAATAAGAGAGAGAGAGAGAGAGGGGGTATCATTGCAAGGGCGTCTCAATTCCCAGTTCTCTGTAGTCACATCACCTTTTTGTCCTGTGCTCTGCGTGTGTATGTGTCTTGCACAAGGGAATACAGCTGCACATACCTGTCCCCTGTGTGTTTTTGTGTTGTGTGTGTCAGGTCAACTCATGGCCATCCCAGACTACACTTCCCATAATACACTTCGCCTTGTCGCATTCACATTCACCATTTTAATCCATGCACACCTGTCTCTAATCACCACTGGCACTATGTAATGGGCTCTCACACACACAATCGTTGTGAAGTAAACACTTAGGGTGTGTCTCAATCAGCTCTCTAGTTCAGTAGTCAGGGCACTGATTAGAAACTCAGACATTTTAAGGGCCATCTCAATTGCAAAATCCTTCAAGTGTACTGGATCGTTTGGTCCCTAAAAAATCCCACAATGCACAGCAAAAACCAGGGAGCATCAATGTGCACTATGTTCCCTTACTGCAAATGACTTCATGTTTTCTGAAGCCTCTCAGCTTGAAAAAAAAAAGAGGGACGAACTCTCAACCAACTTCGTCTACAAATGTAAGTAGCTTGTTAACATTGTTGTAGCTCTCAAATGATTACTTACATTAGCAATTTTTTACTTTATTTAACGTTCTACATATAGTTTGTCTAACATGTTTAATTATTATTTTTTAAATCCACGAGCTTGCCTACGATCATATTTGACATATTATGATAGAAATGTGAGTGATTAAGGTAACACATTTAAATGACATATAAATTTTGGTGATTTCGTTTTACAACATGTTTTACAACACATAATCATGTCACTAGAAATTGAGTTATCAGTGTCCCAATGTGTAGTGAGCCAAGGTCCTTACCAGTGCCCAAACTCGTTTACAGGATATACTTATTCACTACCTACTGAACTAGACATACCCTTAGTTTAGTGCATCTGACTTTACCTGGACTTTTGCAAGCTTCCTGGTTGTTGTGTTTTGCCTGTTTAATTGGGCACGTATACATTACAGCACAGTGAAATTCTTTTTGCATACCCCAGCATTCAGTTGGGGTCAGAGCGCAGCCATGATACAGTGCCCCTGGAGCAGAGAGGGTTAGTGAGCCAGCTTGGCAGCACCGGGGCAGGGCTTGAACCCCCAACCTACCAATCAGTAACCCAGAGCCTTAACTACTAAGCCACCTCTGGCCCTGTTTACTCTGTTTGTTGATCACCATACCTAAGCCTGTTTTTGACCTTGATCTTGCCTAAGGTTTTTGGAATTGTCTGCCTGTATTTCATTAAAAAAATGCAACTGCATCTGTCTCAGGCTTCTCTGACATGACACTGTGTTGCTCATACTGAATTGAATATATGTGCTGTGGACTGAGATACAGATTGGACAGCAGCTACATAAAATAAGAAGGTTTGGTTCTTTGAACACACACACACACACACACACACACACACGATTGTTCCACAGGGTAGCTGTTTTACTCTGCCAGTCACTCCCTGTGCTTGTTAAAGCCATTGCGCTTCAATGGCCACGAAACTAAAGAACAAACAAACAAGAGATAAAAATGAATAAATGATTCAGCTTCTCTCTTTGTACCTTTTGTTGAGAGCAGCCACCCACAAACTTCCACTGTGCTTATGTAGCCTCAAAATAGTGCTGTGGGTGTGTCTGTCTCTAGGTCCCTTTTTCCCCAGGAAAATGGAGAAATATATATAGCCAAGAATATGTGCGCACTCTACTGTAAAGTTGATAACATGACTGTGGTATGATGTTAAGCAATTTTTCTTTCTTGTGATTTTCTGTTTAAGAGACTCTTGGTCGAAGCAGCGGTGTAGCTAGGTGATGGATTGTATGTTTGAAACTCGCACCACACTTATCAGTTTGATTGTACAGATCATACTATGATTTTACTGACTATATTTCCTTATCCCACCCCCCTGAAATGAATTCCTGGCTGCACTACTGGGTGAAAGGATTGCTTGTGTTCTGAGAAATATATATAACTTTGCATAACATTTTGCATAAAGATGGCAGCTTCTTCTCTTGCTGGATTTTTTGGCTGCACAGTTAGTGGATTTGGCCCAAGCCTCTTTGAATGACCTCTCCTTCACAGTGATTAGAGTCACACTGAGAACAACTTTGGTTTAGCCACTGGGCCACACTGGGCCTTATTTAATATCCTGGGGCTCTGACTCTGTTCATGCGAGTTAATCAGCTAATGAGACTGAATATATTTGGCTAATTAATTAATCATAGCATGTATGGCACTGTATGTCACTGTGCATGCAGGGGTTCAGATGGCACAAGAAGTACTTGATCTCTGTTCTTTTGCCTGCTGGAGCGCCACCTTAGACCGTAGATTATGAACAAAAAGCAAAACAAAAAGTGTGTACCATTTTGGTAACTGTTTTTACAGCTGCATCCTTCAGGAACCCTTCAGGTTTTGTGTTTGGGACACCCTTTAAAACCATCATGTGTTATAACTTTTTGTGCTTTAAAACACAACCAGAGTACTCTTTACTGAGAAAAGTAGCTAGCTGGCTAACTAAAGTCTGCATAAGCTAAGTAAGTTAACTAATTAATTTCAACCAGTGAACAACTTATGAAGCTACAAACATAAATCTAAAATATTTTATTCAGTCAGCAATTTCTCACGAGCCCGGGTAGCCCCTCTTACCCTACCAGCCGTACCTTATAGAAGATTGGATTATATACAGTATGGTTACATTCATGAATTATTTATTACATTATTATTCTTATTCATTTAGTAAAAGACAAAGAAATCAACATCCTATTGAATGACAGAGTACACTGATTATCATACTTTATCTTAATGTCACCTGCTATCTTCCTCATTATCATCTTCTTCTCATCAAATATCCCCATTTATCTAAACTTTTTCACTTATATTTTGCCTTTGCCTGTCTGGGCTGATTCTCCAAACAGGGTAGTAACTTTCTGAAGAACCCTCTGAACAGTCAGGACTTTCTCCCAAAATATACAACTCCTTGAGATCATACATTTCATTTCCCCATTTTCTTAAAACAATCTGTTCTTAAACAGATTTCAATTGCTATGTTCACAGTTAATATGTTAGTAATCCTGATTTTCTCCATAACCCCACCTTCAAAAAGCTGAGAAGCAAGCTAGAGAAGCAAGCATACTTTACTGCAAAGTATGCTTGGGTCCATTTCTACCATCACCATACCTGCGTGCTGAGCTTAAGTCGATGTGGCTAAATAGAGTAACAGTCTTCAGTTTGAAATTGAAATCAAACCCTGTGTTTCACAAGGAGGAAACATGTTCATGAATCTGTTTATGATGAATAGTTCTTCATCCACTGGTTGACTCCATTTGTATATTTTGAGTGCTGGTGAAAAATGGTTTCATCCCAAACTAGATGTGATGCAGATATTCCAAGGATGTCCTGATGCACTCAGTGTTTTTGGTCTCATTACCAGTCAGTTATACATCAATGTGTCATAGATGATTCTTAATCTGCCCTTAGAGCACAAATGCATTTGCATTAACTATACACAACTTACCTCCTGGGGAATAGGTTTCCCTCACTCATTTTCTTTTTTCTCTTTCATTACTGTCTCATGGTAAGGGAATCATGCTTTAGGGTCTTGAAATAATATCAGGAAAATATATTATTTAATTTGAATGCGTTAAGAATATGTCCGGTGGTGTACTGCATAACCAACCATAACCTTAACCAGTCAAACTCCCTTAGTGTTCTTCTTCCTTAGATCTCCCTCGGTAACTGCAGGTGAATCAGGATACTGCACCATATTCACAGTTGAAATGTTACATGAAAGGGTAGTTGGGGTAAAGTTTTACTTATTTCTGTTTACTATAGCCTGAGGATTTGAATGATGGGTGGCATGGTGGTGCAGCATGTAGCGTTCCTGAGCTAAGGTTATTGCCTGTGTGGAGTTTCTGTATATGCTCCCATATCTGTGTGCGTTTCTGCTGGGTTCTTCAGCTCCCATCTCCCAAAATATTGCGGGAAGGTGTGTGGAAATGTGGAAGGTGACTGTAAATCAGTGGTCACCACCCCTGTTCCTAGAGATCTACCTTCCTGAAGACTTTAGCTCCAAGCATAATTGTGCCCACCTGAAACATTTAATCATTGCCTTAAGAAGTTCTTGATGAACTACCAGAGGTGTGTTAGATTTTGGTTGGAGATGAATCCTGCAGGATGCTAGATCTCAAGAAAGAGGGTTGATGACCACTGCTCTAAGTTGAACCCTAGATGTGAATGACTGTATGAATGTTTATGTGCAATGAACTGGTATAGAAGTGGTTGTTGAGGATTAATCAAGGTTGCTGAGGACGAATAAACGAAGATGACGTTTTGAGTGATTATTGATTGTCTATGAAGGAAAACCAAAAGTAAGCAGCTTGACTGAGAAAAGACAACTCTGATTTTGACAAGTGATATCACATATAATTTATAGGTATCAACAAACTGAGCAAAGGCAAGACCCTTAATGCTTAACCAGATGTGTACCAGTCATTTGAAAACAGAAAAGTGAGAAAGCCATAATGCAGCTATATTAACTACCTGACTGTGGTAAAGGGTCATGCTCTTGATCAGTGGCCCAGCAGTCTCTCCAGCTGTTCTGGGATTTGAACTGACAACCTTCCAGTCATGATCACTGAACCACTGATCCACGACTGTAATGAATACAGATATAATGAATCGCATGTACAGATCTTTGCCTTTTTATAGTCTTGCAGATAAACACAAAAATGATCAATGGATTGTTATTGTGATTACAGTAATGCAGCAACTCTAGGTGTACCATCCTGTCTCTCTGCGCAAACGCCATGATACCTATCCCTCGCTTCCTGATATTACCTACGCAAAAATCATCAATTTTTATTTGTGTCTTTCTCTCTCTCCCTCTGTCTGATCTCTCCCTTGTATGCTCTCTCTCTTCCTTCCTCTCTCTCTCTCTCTCTCTCTCTCTCTCTCTCTCTCTCTCAGCCACCACCAACTTGGACTCGGAGAGCAAACGAACGGCCCACTTCCAATCGTCATGGCAACAGCATGTGAATGTGTTTGGCTCGTGGAGTAGGCCGGAGTGTGTGCAGGAGCTGCACCAAGAGGCTCAGCTCAACCTCCAGAGCCTGCTGCAAGGTAGGAACCTCAAGCCGCAGGGCGTGTGTGTGTAAGTTTGTGTGTGTGTATGTGTGTGTAAGTTTGTGTGTGTGTGTATGTATGTGTGTGTGTGTGTGTGTCGTGTGTGCTTGTGTGAGGGGTTCAGGAGGATCTGGTTTCGATGGTTAACTCAATGACATATGTTCAGATGACTGCGCATATTGTCATTTGGAGTGTGTGTGGCTGCGTCTATTATGCCCGCATGTATTTATTTTTATTACAAATGTCCTTGTGTGTGTGTGAGCGATACAGTGTTTGTATCGCTCCATGTTATGGCTGTGTCGTCTTTACATCCTGCCTGTCTCTTCCCTGCTTTTCTCTCCTTCTCTATCGCTATGATTCATACTTCTCCTTATATTGTTTTGGGGAGAAATATACAGTCCGCTCTTGTCTGTTCGTTTCATTCTTACACTTGACTGAATGAATACATTGATGCAGATGCTTCCTGACGCTTCTCAGAGTGTTTACGTGTTTGTATGCAGCTTGCATTTCCTTCTCTCGTTCTCTTCGTCCTCTGCTCTCTGTCAGTCTTTGCTCTTCACGTATTAATGGATTAATGGTTAAGGATGAGCAGATGTTTGACATGCTATGTGAGTGTGTGTGTGTGTGTGTGTGTGTGTGTGTGTCTGCTACAATACTTGCTGAACCTTGTGTTACATTGAAAGCACAGATTTTGCTTAAACAGCACAGAGTGGGTGGTCAGCATGCTTATGTGTGTGTCTATGTGGTTCATAATTTCATATCTAGACACATATGGTATAAATGCTGCATCTTTAACAGTCGATGAGCCATTAATGATTACAGTTTTGCTTTTATGAATGACAGTTTAAGGGATGCTCAGTTTGATGTTTAGTGTGTTTCTTTACTTAAGTTCAACTTTATTAAAGCATCACTGCATGACACACCAGCGCATCAATTAAGCTGTTTTGTCCATTCAAAAGACAACTAGCCAAAAGTAGTTGAATAAAATCTAATAAATATCAGATGATACAATCCATTATATACAGTTCACGTAAACATCACATGTCACATTAGTGTAAGAGCAAGGGCAAATATTTAATAAAATATTAAGAAATATGAATTGATATAATTGAAAAAGGACAAAGGATGTCTTTTGTTGTGACACACATGGTTGTACTGTTCCATAAAGAATACTGATAGTTTCACATTTGACTAGTTAAAATTGTAGGAAAAGGATGTTACTAAGGATATTTTTAAATGTTGGGAACTAACTATATCATTCGAAATTAGAAGGTTGAAATTCACTTTAACGTTGTTCTCAAAAAAGTACATATCTGCTCACTTATTTTGATTTCAGTCTTAATGTGAGTGTTCTTAGAGCTATGTCCTCCAACCGTCCAGTGGGGAGCTGAAATACTGCTGATGGAAATGTTTGTTTATGTTCACTTTTGTCTGAATGAAATGTGAATATACTTACTGTAGTGCCCTGATGAACCCGAACTGATGAGACATCAAAGCCTCTTTGAACTTAGTGCTTAAGCGCGTGCTTGTCAGGTGTAGCCACAAAGATGCTCTCAACCTCTTAATGTGATGTTTGTACTGATGCAACATCCAAATCTTTCACATTTAAATGCTTAACAGTATTTTGGCCTGCTATTGGTTAAAATGATCATAAAAATCAAGAAAAAAACTCACAAGATTAAAGATAGCTTTAGAAGTTGAGAAAATGTAGAAAATATTGGGAATGCATGTCCTCATTTTAGGATTCTTACATTTAAGAGTAATTCAGACTGCATGTTGGCATTACAAGCAGCTCCTAAACCTTAGGGGACATCCAGAGACTCCTACAGTATATCGTTAAGACAAAATTACGAACGATTTAAAAACATAACAGTAATGCTATTATAACAGGAAAATAATCAATGATGGGATGGTGTGATGTGGCCTGATGTGAAGTAGAGCTACAGTTATAACTAGAGATGCACCGATAAAGGCTATTTTTTAACGCTATGGGCCATCGGCCGATAGTTTAAAAACATCCGATGATCAGGGCCGATTATATCCTGTCAATCAAAAGAGGG
>JANDJT010000206.1:20638140-20649038 GCA_024331685.1 Stegophilus panzeri | reverse complement strand
TTGTGTGTACTGAACCAGACTGAGAGATTAAAGGCTCAGGAAACCTTTGCAGGTGTTTTGAGTTAATTAGCTGATTAAAGATCTACTCAGGTCAACATTTCTGTATTATAAATGTTTTATTCTAATATTTTGAGATACTGGATTTTTGATTTCCATGAGCTGTAAGCCGTAATT
Source organism: Stegophilus panzeri (assembly GCA_024331685.1). Lineage (NCBI taxonomy): Eukaryota > Metazoa > Chordata > Actinopteri > Siluriformes > Trichomycteridae > Stegophilus > Stegophilus panzeri. The sequence goes on along the minus strand of JANDJT010000206.1, from coordinate 20,648,864 downwards.
ATCAAGATTGAAACAAAAAAAGGGTTCAAATATTTAACTTTATGTGTAATGTATATAGAATATATGAAAGTTCCATTTTTTAAATTAAATTACAGAAAAAATTAACTCATCCACGATATTCTAATTGTTTTGAGATCAACCTGTATACTCTTAAAAAAGTATAAAATTTAGAAGAGTTCTCAGATTGTCCCTCTGGGGGACCCATCTTTGCTGAAAAAAACAACAGAAATCCTCATAGAATTTGTAATGGTTGTAATGGTTATAATGGGAATTGTATTGGTTTTAATGGAAACTGTAATGGTACCTGTGGGTCTCTACTGGTAGCCTTCTATTGGTCGCATGTTATGTCTAGTGGATACTATTAAGGACCAATAATGGTAATAGTTTTAATGGTTAGCAGCTGATGGTTTGTAATGGTATTTGTAGTGGAAAACATTCTATTGTTGTTGTTGTTTTCAGCAGGGGTATAACAAAATGTTTAAATATCACAAAGGTTTTCAATTAGAACATTTAAAGAAGAACCCTGAATTACCCCATGAACCCTTGAACTCTTTTTTTCTAAGAGTGAAGAAATACTAGACCTACATGACGTGATTTGCATAGGGGAAACTGGACTGTTTGTTATGCACTATGAGGAAAATGAATAGAAACTGCAGCGTGAACGGTGAAGGAACATACAGTATTCTGCACTGCGGATGTATGCTAGCCGTGGGTTAAACCAAGCTAAGCAGTGCTCTGTTTCCCTTTTCCTCCACTGAGGCAGTCAGCCACTAGGTGGTGGCACCACTGTCAGAAAAATATGTACACTCACTGATCACCATGACAATCAGTAATAACCAGGCTGATCAACTAGTATATATACACATGCGGGGTGTGTCCCCTAAAGTGTCTGAAGATTATGCTTTTGTTTATTGTACTGAATATGCTATAGTTTCTTTTATACACATGTACATGTTTAAGCATATATGCACAAAATGGTAGATATACGAATGGAGATTTAATTACATGTTATTTGTGTATATTTCATGTGCATATTATTGTTCCCTACTTGAGTTTGTAAACTGAAATCTTTCAATTAAAATAAAAAACATTCGGGGTGTTCTTTTGTTTCTTGTTTTCTTTCCTTTGTATATTCAGTTTTAGAACTCATTCTTGCTTAGAATTATTTGCAGCAAAAACAAACAAATAAATACAATAAAAATAAATTTAATTCCCATTTTCTTACACCACTCAAACTACAGTTTTGAAATTTCCCACTTTATATTTTTTATGCTAGCAGTGAAGACTTTTATGCTAGCGACCGCCGGCTTTCAGTTTCCGGTACATGGCGGAAGTTTAGTTCCTGTGTTTAAGGCAGGAGTTTGTTAACTGTTTGTTGGCGCCACTAAAGAGAGTATTTGAATCGTGTCTTTAGGTTTGTTTTTAAGATGTCAGATACATGGAGCGACATCCAGGCACATAAAAAGAAGCTGGACTCACTGAGAGAGAGACTGCAGAGGAGGAGGAAAGATCCAACACAGCTGGCCATCGGTATGGTACTGTGTTAGCCAGCCGCTATCTTACCATGGACAGTAATGAATGAGATTATAAAGAAGTTTCTTATTTAACCGCATTCACAGCTCATAAACACGCGTTTGAATGGGATTACTAGCTGTACTTGTGTGATACACAACGCTAGCAGTTGTAACACAGGTTATCATGTTTGACTGTAACTAGATGTTTTGCTCTCTGCTCCAGAAAGTGTCCTGTGCTCTATTTCCTTCAAACTTCAGAGTGCATTATGGGTATTATGTAGACTTTAAGACAGGAGTATCCTAGCTCAGATCCTGCAGGGTCAAAACTGTACGCATTTTTGTGTTTACCGTCTTCAAACACAACAAATGTACTCCATGAGGGCTTTGGGAATCAGTTCATGAGCTGAATCAGATGTGTTTAATGAGTCTAAACTCTGCAGTGCTGCAACTGTTAAAGACTGGTGTCTACAACACCTGGTATAAGAAGATAACCCACAGGTTCCCAACCCTGGTCCTGGAGTACCCCCTGTCCCACACATTTGAGTGTTTTTCCTGCTCTAGATTAGTTGAATTAGGTGGATGGGAGCATGGAAAATGGATTTAAAAACACACATACACAGGACAAGGAGTACTCCTGGACCATGGTTGTGAACCTGTGTAAGCACGTCATTATCACAAGTGCACTGCATATTCCACAGAACTACAAAAGGACATACAATCTTTGAAATGGTGCATTATATAATGAACATGGTGAATTCAACCATACCATTGTCCATTGAAGCTTAAAATGCTGAACTCAAACGATGATGGTCGCCTTGATGATCTTGATGAAGTCCATTCATAATTTCATTTGAAGTCATGGTCAAAAAGCCAGTTATTGAAATCAGACCTCTTACTAAAATATTGGAATGAAAAATATTGTTGGTTGTTTGTAAACATTGTTGAGACTGTCATTTTCTAACCATATCTGTTGACCCCCACCCACACACCCCGTCAGAGGTTGGTGGTGGTGATGGGGCACCCACACGCAGTGACAGTCCAGGGCCAACCCTCCAAACCCCCACAGAGATGGAGGAGGAGCGTCCCCCTGACCCTGAATTAGAGAGAAGACTTCTGGAATACCTGTCTGAATTGAGCCTCACACTTCCCACTGACTCTCTGGCCATCACCAACCAACTCAACTCTGTATGTATAAACATGTGTGAGAATTTAGTCAGTAAGTGTTGTGTGGAGAATCTAATTGTTGATAAAATGCATAAAGAGTAAATCCTTCTCCCTCTTCCTTTCACTTTCTTAGTCGGAATCACCAGTATTGCATGCCTGTATCCAGAGTCTTCTTCTGAAATTTTCAGCTCAGGAATTGATCGAAGTCCGACAGCCAACCAACAACACCTCGTCTTTGTCCTCTTCTTCGTCCACCTTAGTTGTCTCTGTCGATCATACCAAACTGTGGGCAATGATTAGTAGTTCCACACCACAACCTCAGAAAGCTGGTGTGAAAAGAAAAGGAGATGATATTATTCACCAAAAGAGAGCTCCTGGCTCCTCCCCTTTGCTTCAGTCATCATCTTCGCCGTCCAAGACGTCATCCATTTCTTCTGCTTCCAGTTCACAGCTGGCAGGGATGTCTGATTGGAAGTCGGGATCTGGAGGAGTTGGGGCTGAGAAAAAGGGCCGAATCAATAAGGGAAAGACGTCTCACTTGGATATGGAGATAGAGAGTTTATTGAGTCAGCAGTCAACCAAGGAGCAACAAAGCAAAAAGGTACAAAGCACTCTTCTGGCTGTTGAAGCATTGTTTAGCTGTATTATAAGACAAGTTTGTGATTTTGTGTGTGTGTAGGTGAGCAGGGAAATCCTTGAGTTGCTGAACACCAGCTCGGCCAGGGAGCAGTCCATTGTAGAAAAGTTTCGTTCACGCGGTCGAGCACAGGTGCAGGAATTCTGCGATCACGGGACTAAGGAGGAGTGTATGCGATATGGAGACACACCACAACCCTGCAACAAGCTGCACTTTAGGTTGGTCCAATTTTTGACTATACTACATAATTTGTATTCTCAGTTTGTCATTTTTTGTGCAGATATTTTTTTTCCCCCAGATAATACTTATTACTTGAAATAAAATTGTGTGAATTCCCTAGGCGGATCATCAACAAGCACACAGACGAGAGTCTTGGAGACTGCTCCTTCCTAAACACCTGCTTCCACATGGACACCTGCAAATATGTGCACTACGAGATTGACAGCCCACCTGAAGCTGAGAGCGGCTCCACGGGACCCGAGCCCGGCACCACTGAGCTCACTCTGCATGCTGGAGACGGAGACAGCAATGTGGGGACACTGTTTCCAGCTCAGGTAGGTGACCATCTGGTTATTGTAAAGAAGAAAACGGATAGCTGGTTTAAATAGTGGCTACATACACAGTTTATCTGTCGATGAATAGAGGCATTGGATAATCTGGCTTCAGTGTTTGCTGTATTTGGTAAATTTCTCAATTTAAACAGTTGAAGCACTTGCTACTGTCTCGTTCTCAGTGGATTTGTTGTGATATCCGCTACCTGGATGTGTCCATTCTGGGGAAGTTTGCAGTGGTAATGGCTGACCCTCCATGGGACATTCACATGGAGCTTCCATATGGAACTCTGACAGATGATGAGATGAGGAAACTTAACATACCTATTCTGCAGGATGATGGCTTCCTCTTCCTCTGGGTGACTGGAAGGTACAAATGATGACGGAGTATAGATTATTGAATACGACATGAGTGTTACTTGAATGTAGTAGTTTTCATTTATTTTGTCAGTTTAACATATGAGGAATCCTTGCGATGTTGTGGAGCAACTTCTTATACAAGAAATATAATTTCGAATAATTTTCTGTCATCAAAGTTGTGTAGAAAAGAGTACAGATTTGCCAAAATGGAACAATGTATGGATGAATCTGATTCATAAAACTGTTGCATGACAGTCAGAACGAGTGGTGACGAGCAGACTTGATGAATCTCACCTTCTAGTCATTTTTGTATTTCAGCAAATTAGTTAACTAATATCAAATAAACAAAATGATGAAAGAAATTAATTGAACCAAAAAGAATAAAATCGCATCTCTTTCTAAATTACCTTATTAAAACCCACATCTGAGCATTTTGATTCACGTTTACAGATTAGCTTCATATTGACACACAGCCCATTACATGGAGTTTCTCACATGCACAATTGTGATTAATATTCTTTGCTATTTTTATTACTTATTATTATTATTATTATTATTATTATTATTATTACTACTACTTACTATACTTGCTCTAATTATTGATGATATTGATATTTATTTGTATTATTTAACTGCTGGTCAAGCACTTATTTTGTTTGTTAAAATATTATGCTGCAGTTTACATGCACTTTGACCATACATGCAGATATACCAAAGCTGTAATATACAAACTGTCAGTGGAATTTGTGTAAGTTTGTTTTGTGATCAAATTTGACCATGCACAACTTTGATAAATAAATCCTTGTCTAAACCGTTTATCTTGGTTTGTGACCACAGTGAAAAATCTACAATCTAACAATAGCCCACTGTGTGTCTAATGGAAAATTAGAATTCTATAACATACAGTTTTTCCTGATTCAAGTCAGTATTTCTACCACAAAATTTGCCGTTAATATTTTTGCAACAACTGCAAGATCAGTAAACCTTACACCTGGTTGTTTCATGCATCTTCAATTATAGCTTGATAATATTTTATTCATATGCATTTACACTTGTATCATATGTCACTGGTTAGCTAGTTTAAAATCTGATTGATGTATTTGTTCTGTTCAGTTTAGATCAGTTCAATGAACTTTATAGTCATGATTTTTTTTTAGATCGGTTACAGTAAAGCAGTGACATGACAAATAAAACTGTAGGGATGAAAGGATGAAAACTTTCATGAAATTTGCTTTTATAAAAAACAAACACATTCAGTGGAATAGTCAATCAGGGCTCTCTCTCTCTCTCTCTCTCTCTCTTTCTCTCATATATAACTGTGTATCTGCACCTGACCTTGCCCATGTAAATATTGACTTATCATTGAAATTCAGAGCTGCTGAATGAAAACAACTCTGTTTTGAATGTCCTATAAGGACCATGTGTACACCATAGTGTGTGGATGTAGTACTGATTCTCAATATACATAAAACAGCCAAGCATAAATTTGTTTGTAGGATTTTTCTAAGCTAAGTGATTTATTATTTTATTATTATTATTATTATTTTTTTTTTCATTTTACTGTCATTCACAGAGCAATGGAGCTTGGCAGAGAGTGTCTAAGCCTCTGGGGGTAAGTACATCTGTCTTTGAAATAAAATGCTATATTATCTGTTCAAATACCAGAGAAGTTTTTGTTTTGTTTTTGAAAACAATATTTTTCTTTAATTCCCTCAGGTATGAGCGTGTTGATGAGATCATTTGGGTGAAGACCAATCAGCTCCAGCGTATTATTCGGACAGGACGGACTGGACACTGGCTGAACCACGGCAAAGAGCACTGCTTGGTGTGGTTCTGTTTGCTTATGCATGTAGTTCATTTTCCCTTCTTTTCATTTTTAAAACACATTTCTCTCTGTGTCTCTTATTAGGTAGGAGTGAAAGGAAACCCTCAAGGATTCAACAGAGGCCTGGACTGTGATGTGATTGTTGCAGAGGTAATAACAGAAATTTTGTCATCAAATATGGTATAATGTTGGTTTTATACATTTGCAGAAATACATTTGCTTTTATATTCTACATATTTTGTGTTTTAGGTGCGCTCTACCAGTCACAAACCAGATGAGATCTATGGAATGATTGAGCGGTTGTCTCCTGGCACTAGGAAGATTGAACTGTTTGGGAGGCCCCATAATGTCCAACCAAACTGGTAAATAGTTTAAGTGGGAAGTTTACAGTTTACTTTCTTCTTTTTCATACTTTACCTATTGTTTTTCTGCCCTCTCTTTGATTTTTTTTAGGGTAACGTTGGGGAATCAGTTGGATGGAATTCATTTGTTGGACCCTGATGTAGTAGCCCGCTTTAAAAAGCGCTATCCAGATGGAGTCATTTCCAAACCCAAAAACATGTGAAGACATAACCAGCTCAAAGTGGCTGCTACATGTTCGGTTTTCTCAGAGACTTTCAGGGTTATAGGATCATTTAAAGGCGGGAAACCTTTTTGTATTGTCATTTTTAATAAAAGAACCAGGTGAATTAATTCTTTTTTTTTTTTTTTTTTTTGTCATTTCTTACAAAAAAATTACCACAAACAGAACATTTTCTCATTGTCATTGAAAAGATTACCTATTGCATTTATCGAATATATCACATGACTAAAAGAGAAAACAAAGTTTACATTAGTGTCTTGTTCAATTTATAAATGGGTTTCTTTTTAATTTTAAAAATTACATGAAGAATTTTAATGGAATATAGAGTCACATATTAAAAAAAAAAAAAAAAAACTACAAAGACTGTACAAACACTTTAATACAAAAGGCATAAAAAGTATTTATAGTGTTATATTGATAGACTACATGTCCTGGTAGGTGATCTAACAATGTCACTACTGAAAAACAAATTTTTATCTGTTTGCTCAGATATTGGTGTTTTAAGCTCTACTGAATGTGGAGTTTAAACTGTTAAAACACCTGTGTGTAGTGTTACACTTTTACACCTGCTCTATTAACTACTGCATATTAACTAGTCTGAGCTTTGTCACTGGAAGAAACAGATGGAAAAGGACACTTTGCTGTCTGAAGTAGAAATAAACATTAATCTTAAAAAGAAAAGGTAAAAAAAATATTTGCAGGTACAAATTTCAGATTTTGTTCAGCAAGAAATAAGAACAGACTGTCTTAAGTAAGATGAGCAATATGAGTGTTATGTTATAAACAAATATCCATTTCCACAGAATTACCAGAAGCAAGCAGACATCTGTGGCCCTCGGAGTATCACAGTTTGAAAGGAGTCATACCAGAAAATTATGGGACGTAAACAGAACATAGAAAGCACTTTTTGTAATCTTGTAAACATTTTTTTTCCTAAATGCACTCTGTTTTCTCCACTTGCTTCTTCAGTGTAACCATTCCATTCATAAGAGCATAAGATGACTATATTGAACAGAATTTACGACATCCTGAGTGGTATGAAGATGCCATCTTGACACCATAACCCAGCTCTTAACAGGGGTCAGAGTTCATTTTCAAAATCTTGGCAACTAACCGGTGTTAATATGTGGCATCTATTGCATTGAAGTTGCTATCCATTTGGTGCCTAAAGGAGAGCCTAGCCTTCTGGGAAAAATATGCTTGAGGACTACCCAGGCTGCTCCCACTGTCGCACTCACTGACTGTCGATGTTGTTGAGCAGAGACGTGGCTTTGTCTCTGCTTTTGGTACCGCAGGTTCTTTAAGAAAGAACATTGGATAGTTAGAACGAGAATAGGAAAAATACAAAATTGCCATATATTTAATATCACCTGGAGGTTCACTGATGTTTCAAGAAGAAGGCAGATTAGTTTTAATATTGAATATATAACTAGTGAAGAAATGGATTATATATCATGTAGTATGGTGAAACATATCCAAAGTATTTCATTAATTACAGTGTTTATATATTCATAATTATTCAAAAGACAAGGCATTGATTAATTGTATAATATAGTTTGTTTTTTTTAAACAGGAATGTTGGAGGAGCTGAGCTCACTGGATGGGTTAAAGCTAGTTTTGTGTTAACCAAATTTACTGTTAAATCTAACCTTTATGGAAACTTAGGACTAACTCAGTTTATTTTATTAATCTTGCTTTACAGCAAACCCACTCTGTGTTAGTAATCCCTTAGACAATAAGCATACAGCCAATAAGCATACTTCCACCATGCTCTAAACATGCCATAAAAGATTACTATTCGAATTAAGGTGAGGCCAGAGGCAAAAACCTAATGCATTAGCTGTGATACATTAGACTATAGTATATTATCACTAACACAATTACTTAAATCATGACTTTTCAATCTACATTATATTTACGAGGGGGTACCCAAATATTCCCAGAATTCGAATGTGGTGTACACACTCGGCGTGCACACCTGAGCGATTTTATATTGAAGTGCTCAGGTGTCTATGGGAAGACATCAGGAAAAAATGTCCAGAGAAGTGGTGCACCCAGAATTGGATCTTGCAACTGCACACACTGCATTGTCAACCAAGGAGTTTTTAACTAGAAACAATGTGGTTATCACTTCACATCCACTGTATTTTCCAGATTGCAACTTCTCCTTGCAAGTTATTTTTGTTCCTGAAATTAAAAATGAGACTAAAGGGGAAAAGATTTGCCACCATGGAAGAAATCCAGAAAAAAATGCAGGAGACTCTAGACATGATGACAAAAGATGACTAAGGAAATGTTTCCAGGAATGGGAGAAACACTGGGTCAAATGTACTTTGAAGGGGATTAAAGGAGAAATGCTGTTTGTTTTATAACACTTTTTTTTTTTTTTTAAACAATTCTGGGAATTGTTGGGTCACCCCTCCTATTAGCTCTGCAAGATTAACAGTTCTGTTATAAATAATTCTAATAAATGGGCCGATACTAAGAGGCAAATCAAATGAAATCATAGTTATATTATGAATATGGCTCTCTTACCTGTTTCAGGAGGACACTCTCTGTCCTTGCATCGCTCTTTGCAGCGTCTGTAGAAGGGGAAGCACAGGAGTACCTTCACACCCATTCCTCCAGAGTACACTATGTGAAAAAAGGATAAGAACGGGTAAGAACGTTCAGAGAGAAATGTGAAAGGAGACCTATTCTGTGTGTGCTTTATAGAATTCAGATAAAAGCAGTCACATATTATAAAAGTAATACATTTTTGGTGAATAAACAATTAGGCTCTACAAACAGCCATTCAGTCAAGATCTTATTATAGCAATTGAAATGTTAAGGGCAGCAGCAGCTCGTGACCATAAGGGCAAACCAATATTAATAATTATATGACCTCAAACAAAATTAAGGTGAGAAACTACTTTTTAAAAACCACATAAAACTGAAACTAGCCCACAAAAATTTAATTTTCTTCTTTTTCTAAGCCTTAATCCCCCTTTCCCTCTCCCAATCTTTGCAATATATCGTACTATAGAAATTGTTCAATACAAACTGTCTGCACTCATTTCCTTGTTTGCAGAAATTTATTAGATTAATATTTTGATTATTTGCTATAAAACAAGATCTTCTTGGTAGCAGAGTATTTTTAAACTAGCCCAGTTGGGCATAATATATGTAAATGTGGCAACCCTGTCATTAACCACTCTGTCCACTGCTGTTCCTAAAAATGGTCATAGTGCTAGCATGAGCAACGTGATTCCTGCACCAATGGGGCTCTAGTAGTGCTGCTTGTTGCAGATCCCATTTTTGACTTTTAGGTTCAATAATAACTCTTTGAGCTAAATGAGTCAGTGAGTGTGCCACCTCACAACTGTGCAGCATCTAGAAAGGTAAGCAAAATCAATGGAACATTTTTTTTTTAATCATTGGTCGCTTAAAACAGGTAATTAGTGTTTTGATTGAATTTAAAATGTATGGAGTTGTGACTAAGGACTTTATGAAGATTAACTTTTGTTGAATGGTTGATACAGTGGGGCAAATAAAAATTTTTTCTATAAATATATTTCCAATGAGGCTATTCACATGAAATATTCACCAGACATCAGTATTAACTCAAGAAATCTGCAAATATAAAGAATTCACAACATATAAAGGTATCATAACCATAAAGTGGAATGACACCGGAAAAAAGTATTGGACACGCTAAGAAAAAGCAGTTCGCCAAGGCAAGGAACCAGTTGAAATCCGTAAGTAATTATACCCCCTATCTGTGTAAATTAATATCAGCTGGGTCACTAAATTGATGGTCTATGAAAAGGCTTTTCGTTACCAAGGTGTCACACAGGAAACATCTCATGATGGGTAAAAGCAAAGCGCTGTCCCAAGACCTTCGCAACTTGATTGTTGCAAAAGATATTGATGGAAGCGAATACAGACATATTTCAAAACTTCTGAATCCTCCAGTAAGCACCATTGGGGCCATTATCCGCAAATGGATGCAACTTAATCACTCCATCATTAACCGGCCATGCACAGGAGCTCCTCGCAAGATTTCTGACCAGAGAGTCAGAAGAATAGTCAGAAGAGTAGCCCAAGAGCC
>JANDJT010000206.1:20619041-20630629 GCA_024331685.1 Stegophilus panzeri | reverse complement strand
AAGGACAGCTGATCGTCCTTGCAGTGGAAAATTACATGTAACCATGTGTCCCCCCCAGACATGATCGAGAACTTGCAGATGCCTTGGTGGAAGAGTGGAGTAACATCTCACAGCCAGAACTGACAAATCTGAGGATGAGGATGAGATGCACTGTAGTACTTAAAGCAGCTGGTGAACACACCAAATACTGACTGTTACTTTTAATATTGACACCCCAGCCCCCCACCCCCACCCACCCCTTTGTTCAGGGACTCATTATTCCATTTCTGTTTGTTAAATGTCTGTGAAACTTGTTCAGTTGTTAAATCTTTTGATGTTAATACAAATATTTACACACGTTAAGAAATCTGCTGGAAATAAAAGCAGTTGAATGTGAGAGGACATTTCTTTTTTTGTTGAGTTTGTATATGCAGTAAACGTACATGACCTGAAAATTGGCTAAAGTGAATGTTGTTAACCTGGAAGTGTCCACTTGGGTGTGAGGCATAAACAGAGACAATGAATTTCATTGAGCGTATGAGTGCAGGAGTTTATTTGCCAACTTTGCCCATGCACAAAGTTTTTCACATTTACTGAGCATTCAATGGTTATTTTAGAAGGTAAATTATTGTTCTCATTTGTACGTCGCTTTGGATAAAAGCGTCTGCTAAATGAATAAATGTAAATGTAAATGTAAATGTATAATAACACCATTAATTTGTAGAAAAACCATAAATAGTGATAGTCTTGCATGAGCTTTGTGAAATTTTGTAATGCGTTTACAAACTGACTTTGTATTCTCAATGACATTGTTATCTTGGCCAGTCTGTCAGGAACACTGCCAATGGATTTAGTCCAGTGGAAATTTTATGGAGTTGATTTCTAAAGGAGAAACAGATTAGAATGCAGACCAACATGCCTGCTGCACAATCTGGGGCGCAGTCCAGTTTCCCTCGTGATGCCACCCATGGTGAGGGTCTGAGTTCATTTTTAAATATCGTCTTCTTGGTATACTAGGACAATTTTGGATTTATTCTTGATCTTTAACAAGTTCTGAAATATGCCTTACAATGGGTCTAAGAACAGTGTAAAAGCAGCAAATTTACTGTATTAAATTGTATTTATTTCTGTATATATTTCAGTAGGTGTGGAAATGTAAAATACAAGATTACACGTGTAGTATCAGAAGAACTGAGCAAGCTACACATTTCATTGAGACTGTTCTGAGAAACAAGTAATATTAATTCTCTCATGATATGCTTTCATGATATGCTCTTTTTTTCCTTTTCCTCACTGGATTTATCCCCGATCTTCCTCTTCTTCCACCAATCTCTCTTATATTGCTGTCTCCCATCTGTTTAATTTAAACCTCGGTGAAAGAGGGATGTGGTTTAGACAGTTCTGGAGACATGAAGTGGGACACTATCTCTCAGTGATATGCAAGTGACTAGTCAATCATTAACAAAGAACTGTGGGCAGTTGATAAGGTAAAGGAGAGCACAGTAGCTGCCCTTTAGGGGTTCAGTCTTGAAAAATAACCATCCTCAGATCAGTGTAAAATATTAGCTTTCAGAAACATTTTGGGTTTGGTCTTGGTTGATCAGAGTTCAACACATGCCTGGTTGTTTGAATACTGAATATGGATTACGCAAAACCTATGCAAATCCATGTTTTACACTTTTAAGGCTGTGCTGTCTCAAGGCAATTCATTATCAGTGTGTCATGAAGAAATGTGCAGTAAGTGCAATATCATCCTCTCCCAGTAAAAAAAACCCAGCAAGGCCACAATACGAATCCTATTTATCACAGAGGGTGTTAATTACATATTAACACACAAACTTACATACATTACATACAAGGAAAGTTTAAGTTGTTCCAAATCTCTGTTTTAAAAAGCTGTCTCCATGCCTTTTAGGAGAAGGATTTTTAAACTACAGTATAGTATACAGTATATGTCATCTGTGATAGCCACCTTCAGTGAGTGATGCCAATGTCTGAATATGGAAAAACTCTCTTTGACTGTTCTCTGAAAGCTTATTGGTCAGATGTCATTGTAACATAATTCACAGTCCACCAAGGACCAATTAGTTTGTCCAGTATTTATTCCGGGTGAATCTTTGGCCCTCCTGTTATTCAGCAACTGGCAACCACTGGAGTCAGATAGCAACAGATAAGAATAGGAACTGCGTAAACATAGGTAGTAGTGTTGGCAGTTAGAATGATAGTGTTGGCAGTGACAATTAAGAAATGGTACATAGTCATGTGGAAAATTACAATCTCCTGCATATGGTTAATTTTAGAATAAGACATCAGAACAGTAATATACTATATTTGTTTTTTAATCTTATTCATAGTTGTATTAATGAAATATATTTTCATATTATTATCAGTCTTAACTAGTTGCATGTCTAGTTGCAGCATATGGAAACTGTATTTGTCTGAGATATATCAAGAAAGCAGAGAAACTAGGTCAGGGGGGCTAAAAATGATCTGGCTGTCAACTGTATTTGACCGAAGAAAATGGCATGTTTGTTCCTGCACTTATTAGTGTTGTAAGAAGTGTTCATGCCACCATACATTCCTAAGCCTTAAGGCTGTATTCGTACTGACACTCTGCTGAGCTCAGAAACATACAGTTATTACTGGCACACTCCAGCTCAAGTCGCCTCAGACCAGTTTTTCAGTCCTGTTACCCCATATCCCCCCTTCCCCCCATATCTTGTATTCCCACCCCTCATCCTCCTCCTTTGACCCTACCTATCCTTGTTAGTTCTTATAACCATCTTTTACTCGTTATCACAGGCTCTTATTATATATCAGGTTAGACGACACATGATATAGCTTTCTCATGATATAGCGTCTCAGTGACGTTGTTATAAGACTAGTGCTGGCTTGTCTTTCATTTCACTTCCTGCAAGTCTATGTTGAATTTTTAGGCTGTCAGAGCTTAGCTAACACCAGTGATGTGATGTCTCTTCTGAGGTATTGAGTCACACCCCAAGAAGCTGTGTTTACTGTGTGGTAGGTTTAGTTCTGCACTACCTGTCAAAAATAGACAAGTTTTTTTCAGTGTGTATAAAAAGACACAAATATAAGTAGAGTATGTATAAAAACAGAATTCTCTCAATAACAGTGTATTTGTTTGGATTGGATTAAGGTTAAAATAATATGTACAATATAGAAATTATTGTATACACAGTACAATTCAGATTCATTCATGTGTGTTCATTCAACTGGTCTGCTCCAGTTCTGTTCTTGGATTGAATGCGGAGGTTTGTGTATGTTTTATGCCTGTGCTCTTCGTGGGCTGAAAGGCTCTGTGTGTGTGTGTGTGTGTGTGTGTGTTTATTACTGGCAGAGTAGTGAGTTTGCATTAGTTCCTTTGAGTGAACACAACTGGTGCTGATGATCTTTTATTTTTTCTCAAACCACCCCAACATTTCTAAGCTCCCCCTTCCCCTCAGCCTGTCACCCTTTACTGTACATTCTCTGTGTGAATGTGTGTGATCTGCATGACAAAAGACAGAATGGTTTGATTCTTCCTTTTCGCTGTTTTTGCCTTTGTTTTCTATATATGAAAAAGAAAGCTTAGCTTATGGAAAAAAAATTCAAACAATTCAGGCCAATGTGGTATGATTTTATACGAATGAAGTTGTACAAAAATGTACATATGCAAACCCAGACTCTAGCCCTAAACTTGATCATGGGGCGGCTGTGGCTCAGGTGGTAGAGCGGGTTGTCCACTAATTGTAGGGTTGGCGGTTCGATTCCCGGCCCACATGCCAAAGTGTCCTTGGGCAAGACACTGAACCCCAAAGTTGCTCTCAATGGCAGGCTAGCGCCTTGCATGGCAGCTCTGCTACAATTGGTGTGTGAGTGTGTGTGTGAATGAGACACAGTGTAAAGTGCTTTGGATAAAAGTGCTAAATAAGTGCGCCATTTATCATTACGTTTTCAGACAAATTGATTTATGCAAGTTGTTACAATTTTGCTATCATGTGAGATGTAGCCATATAGTCCACATAGATCCTGCCTTCTGACTTTCCATAAGGCCATAAGATCCTTAAGTCTTATGCCTGATTTGAAACCATAAGACAGAACAAGTGCACTCACAGTCCTCCTCACCAGATATGGCCAAAACATGCATGGTATGTTTATGTTTATCAGTTGATGGAGCTTATTCAGAGTGGAGCATAGCTAGACAGTATGTCACCACCGTTAAGTCACCATCAGGGCGTATAGCTTCCTCAAAGTATGAATCCTGATCCAGAATGTGTATTTTGTCCTGTCTGTATTGAAGTCTCTGAGTGCTGAAAAGCATTACTGACATAGTCTGTTATGATTCATTACAAGCCCAGTACTTGTTACTTATTACTTGTTACTTTAAGCTGACCTAAAATAGCCTTACTTACTTATCCATAGCAGTAATGAGGTGAACATCAATAACATCAAATGATTAAAACATCAGTAAAAGATGATTGTACAAGATGATGCTTTCTACATACACTTTACATTCATAGTCTCTTCTGAGCTGTTTGTACAGCTGTAGATGTCGCTTCTACCACAAGGGTGCACCTGATCATGCTTTCAAGCAGGATCTAGCTCAAACTGGTGAGAAGCGAAAGCACTGCTACAGTGTTCCAATATATACAGAGCAAGATGTTAATGAATGTACTTTTAGTTTTAGTGTTCTGAATATTTAAACTGATAAAATGTTCCAGTTCGCAGAAATCATGTAAACGTTATTGTTGTATCAAAATGGATTCATTTATAGAAGAACACCAACACACTATATGTGTATATTGAAGGGTCAAAGGTAAAACAAATTTTATTATCCAGCCTGAGAGCTTCAAGCTCTTTGTAAAGATATTACTCAATTTTAGTCAATAATTAATACATATTTATGACACATCGCTTAATAATTGATGGTAATAGCAATATAAATAGCACAGTGTACAAAGTTGACATTAACAGTAAATTTGTAAGCAATGTTCACATATGCAGTATTGCTTTCAGATGACTGATAGAAATGCACTGTAAAAATAGATCCTGTTGTAAATTAAAAATGAAACTGTTGAAAATGTATTTTTTATAGAGGTATAATTTAATTAGATCACGTTAATAAATAGATATGTATGTGACTGCTATCTATCAGTGAACAAAATATGTGTTATGGAATTTGATCCCTTGATTTTGTCTTGATAATATCTTCCATTCACAATCCTCCATCATCCTGCAAAAAAGGAATAAACATGTTCCATTTAATGTTTAATGTATGATTACTCGACTTGGGATCTTGTAATTTGGCTGCTTCTCCTGTGTCCGAAATAAAAACTACTTATTTAGGAAAACTTAAAAAGTTAAAAATGACTTATTTAAAATAAAATTGAGTTGATTCTGAAATAAATGTATACATTTATACTTCACTATTTGCATTTCTCTTGGAAAGAAGTTTCAACCTCAATCCAATGTCTTCAAATCCCATTAATTTTTGATATTCTCATAAAAATGGCATCCCACTCATGTATAATAAACATTGGTCATGTCCTAATAACAGGTTTCAATGTTTCATTCTTCCTTACTGAGAGTGCACTTAACTAGCTTTTAGCCACTGACACAAAGTGCAAAAAAATGCTTGTATGCCCTGCCTGTCACTAAATGTGCAACCATGAACTAGCTTAGAGTTTAATGATCTACTTGTCTTCAACTCCCTGACAGACCACTATAGAACTTTGTTGAAGCACTGCTGTAACATTTACCTCTGTCCTTTCTCGACAGTCCCCACAGATAAAACCCATGCAGCCATTAATGACCTGGATCCCAAGAAGCACGACCTGCAGGACACCCAGACCTAGTACAATGGAGAACAGTACAATATGCCAGAGGACTGCATTTTCCGGGAAAGCACAGACAGACCACTGAGATTTATCCACCAAGTAGCTGGTGTTACTGCAGACATACAGAGAGAGAAAAGGTAGATAATATAAGCTGTGGCTTTTTTTGCATTCAGAAAATTAAAATCTCAATCAAGATGATTCATGGATAAAGCATTCAATATACTCAATTTATACCCACCAATAAAATATGTATGTGAAAAGTTTTAATTAGACATTAATAGCACATTCACACACATAAGTACTTAACCAAAAATATAATTAAACTTTGATTGATTTGACTTGAGTCTAGTACTCAGTTACTCTTGGGGCAGGTTCTTAAATGGATAGTTCCAGATCTGTGAGTCCAGGCGACATTTTGGTCCAATAGCCAGTGCTGCAGATGCCACGCTGGTGCTGTATATTGCCCCAATTAGACCAAATGCAGAGGAAAACACAGAGTTCAGCATCTGCAGACACACAGATAGACAGACATAAACATACATTTGGCTTAATAATATTTTTAATACCAGGGTTGGTCTCGAATGGCCTATGTATTAATGTAGTTAAATAGTGCTACGCCTAAAACTAAACCTCAGTAACTCTAATTAAGTATTTGGGCTGCATTAGTTCTCAAAATGACAGCTTTGCATGAGCATGGAAAAGTAAACGGTTCCACTGAGTTGATTACTGATTTACAAAGTTGATTGATTTGTGGAACGTTGTAGGCTACTTACTATTCAAATATCAATCCACTTTGTTTCTGCTGTCACAGTTTTTGAAAGCAGAAAAAACTATTTTTCCTTTCCCCCCCCATATCTACTAGAGTTTAATCCTCCCCCCCAATGGAGTAGTTTTACTCACACGACAACGATTTCCACAGCAACCGTTCCCACAGCAGCCCTTTCCACCAGCTCTAATAGCCGAACAGCTTGGACACAGCATCTGATGGACAATGAAATATCATGAAATAAAAATATAGAAGGTTTTCTACAATTATAGTTATTATATCTGCTGTAAAATAACTGCTTACACTTTTGCTTCATGAATCAATTTAGCAAGGTTTATACTGGGTGTTACTGATCAATTGTATACCAGTTGTTTACATGGGATCTTAGAACTTCATGATGTTGACATGATTAAAAACTTAAATTATAACTTTACATAATCCACAATGACTACAGTTTAAAAAGTTGTTGCTCATGCAAGAGAATAATCATCTAACACTACAAGAGAATTTATTTATTTATTTCTCCAAAACATAGAGACTGAGAGATAATTAAAGAGAGTAAATACCCCACCCCACCCCCAACACACACACACACTAAATACACTTAAGAGACATGCACTAAATGAGCAGTGGTTTATACATCCACTTAAGTTTGGTTCATAGCTAAGTTAAAATAACTTTTTCTGATACAACCATGGAACTGAAAAGGACTCTGCTCTTTACTTACAAACAAGCCTCCACCGAAGATTCCTCCCATCAACCAGACCTGTAGGGAGATCTGATCATTTTCCAAAACATTGCCACTGGGGAAGAACAACAGCAGGTTGGCTATCATACACAGAAACGCAGAGGGCAAGAGTATCAAACCCACTAACCGTGCACACTTTCCTGTACACATCTTTTAAAATATTTGACTTTTTTCTTTAACTTTGCCTGCTAATTCACCCAATTTAAGACTATAAAAAAAAGAATCTAGACAGATAGCGTATAAACTCCAGATACCAGCCGTGCCTCTGTGCTCAAATGGTGAACAAAGTCAAACAAAAAGGAGCTGTGTATTAAAGAGCAAATGAAGTTTAGTGCCCCAGCTAATGAAGGACACAGGGTGGTGATCTAAAACTCCTGCATGACCTTTGATATCTGTTCATATTTACTGATCTACTATCAGTGTCATTTATGGTTTGTTAACACAAGTGAGTATGTATGTATGTGTGTGTGTGTGTGTGTGTGTGTGTGTGTGTGTGTGTGTGTGTGTAATAAAAGTGATACAGCTGCAGTTGATTGTAAGTAATACAATAGGCTATATGATTTATTGATCACTCTAAGGTGGTGGGAACATGGGTTTCCCCACTGATTGCTTCTGATATGTTCCTTAAAAAGCTGCTCCTAGACCAATTCCAATTAAAGTATTTTCTCCCATATGGAAATCAACTTTGCATCATCTACAAACGATGAAAATAATAAACTATCTATGGGTATAAACTTATATACTGTGTACAGTAATATATTGGTGTTCGTTATATAGATAGTAATAGAGTTGTATAAATAATGCATAGACTAAGGCTTACATATTAGAAAACATTTAAAATAAATCCTTTGATAAGACGCAAGATTCTCTAAGAACATTAAAGGGATGAATTATGTCTTTCGGTAATGCTTAATTATTTTATATAAAATAAATTTTATAACAAATATAGGCTATAATAGTACAATAAACTTTAGTTAGCAAACAACGGTGAAAAATTACATTCTGTTGTCATTGCATTATTTATTTTCAACTAGATACCGTAAAAATTTTACATAACCTTTGACTCCTTTGACCTTTCACGTGACGTAAACTTCCCATTATAATTGTGGTTTTAAGATTAGCATGATCATTTATCACACTTCCGCGTTCACAAAGCGGAAGCTGCAAATAATAGCGAAAACAAACTTCCACTCTAATCTGTATCAAAGGCAACGAGCATAGCGAGGAATTGTTGTTGCATCCGTAAATGTTCTAATAGTTAAAACCGACGAGAAATTAAATAAATAAAGCAAGCCGATGAAAACCCTCCTGTTGAAGAGTAGTCAGACTTTGTGAAATGCTGGGCGCACACATATGTACTCCCTTTTAAAACTGAAAACCTTTGCCTTCATCCTGCTGAATAACATGAATCCACATTTTCTTCGTTTCTTCATCAGTTAGAAACAAATGAAAACTGAGATAGGGTTGTTTAGTGGAATTTTTAGAGCATTTAGGGATGCAACAACAGTTCTATTTTATGCTTACCATACAAATTTTTGTTTTCATGAAAAGAAGAAATATGTATTTGAACTTGAGGACAGATAACGAGCCTCTCTATGGCTAAATATAGAAGATATGCCACAAGATTTAAATATAGCTGGAATTATTTATTTACTTAAACTTTTAAATTGCCCTCCCCTCCTCTCAACTTTTTCTGAAGAATTTACAGCCAGAGGAGTGGGGTTTTTTTTAAATATTTTTTTTATTTTATGATTGCTGCTGCTCAAGTCAAGCTTGTAATTCTCCTTGTGGAGGTAAGAGGGTTTCTTTTGTAAAATATTCACATTAAAGTGCAATTAATCTACGCATTACAATGTAAAACAATACAGAATCATTTGCCTGACTCACCCTGGCAATAAGCGTAATGTCGAATGTTCGTTTTCTGTGATCTTAGTATGCTTTTCTTCATACATAGGCCTATAGGCTAATTAGCAAATTATGGTCATGTTGGTGCCTAGTTTACACTCTATGGAGTAGGCCTACTTGGCCCTATGCAGTTGTTGCTCAAGTCAAGACCACAAGTGCGTCTTTTAGGTCCGGGCAGTTCACATGGACATGTATTACCACTGTTATTTCCCTCCAATATCTCATTTGGGCACATTAACTTGTATAATGTGAACAATTCAGTTGTCCCAGTATCCCCCTCAGCTTGGGTGTGAAATTGAGTTTATTTATTATATAATTATGTACACATCATGCAAAGATTATAATATATATTTAATTATTGATTTATATTTATAATAATGGTGGCGTTACAGCATATGAAACTACAGTGTAGCTTATCACAAATGTCACACAATTTTCCACATAAAAATGAACAAAGAGAAGCTCTTCATACCTAAGAGAAGCTCTTCTGTTTGCCCAGAGGGTACATGGTCTGTGGTTTGCAAGTGGATGTCACACAGGTTTTGTTTGTTTGTTTGTTTTATCTTTCTTTTCCCCCATTTGTTAACGTTAGGGGCTTGCTCCGTCCACTCCACGCATCGACCCTGTATTGCAGTACTTCCGGGAACGGTGCACGGTACAGTGAAGGAAAGATTTATAGTTTATTTTAAATGCAGAGTGTTATTGTAGGAAGGTGGTTTATGCTCGTAGTGTGTATGTGCCAACCCTGGATCACTTGGGTTGATGTCTTCGCCACAGAACCGGCAAAGATCACTCAAATCTTCTACAAAAGTGTATAGAGTATAAAGAACATTTAGACACTGGATTAATTATACAGAAATCAGCCATAACATTAAAACCACTGACAGGTGAAGTGAATAACATTGATTATCTTGTTACAATGGCACTTGTCAAGGGCTGGGATATATAAGGCAGCAAGTGAACAGTCAGTTCTTGAAGTTGATCTGCTGCAAGCAGAAAAAATGGGCAAGGATCTGAGCGATGTTGACAAGGATCAAATTGTGATGGCTAGAAAACTGGGACAGTGCATCTACAAAACAGGGTGTTCCTGGTATGCAGTGGTTAGTACCTACCAAAAATGGTTCAAGGATGGACAACCGGTGAACCGCTGACAGGGTCATGGACATCCAGTGCCTGATCATGTGTGTGGCAAGCAAAGGCTAGCCCGTCTGTTCCAATCCCACAGAAGAACTACTGTAGCACAAACTGCTGAAAAAGTTAATGCTGGCTCTGATAGAAAGGTGTTAGAACACAGTGCATCGCAGCTTGCTGTGTATGGGGCTGCATAGCTGCAGACCGGTCAGAGTGCCCATGCTGACCCAAAATAGGACTAAAGCCTCTTAGCTTTTGAAGGACTGAACAAATCTACTAAATTCATTTCTTTTAAAGGACAGAAGTAAACTTAGCACTGCATAGTGACAGCACCACGACTGAGAAATAGTTGTACCTTAGTTTAAAATCATCAGATGATCAGGGCCGATTATATCCTGTCAAGCAAAAGTGGGCGGGAAAACACATCGATTTCGTGCTGTGTGTAAAGAAGATGTCTCTTGTGTGGAATGACGACAAAACTGCAGTTTGTAAACTCTGTAATCTCTGCACTGTTAAAATTTTACACCGGTTATCGGTATCGGCTGATAAATTTTGTATCGGTGCATCTCTAATTAATACTCTTTAAATTTAATACTCTTTTAATTTAATAAATTTAATAGCACCAGTCAGAAATAATATCTTTTTTCAGGTGTTTATACAAAGGTTGGTATGCTGTATACCTAGCAGTATGTTTTGTATATGCTGTTTTAATATGTGCTTGTACAGTTCTTGAATTTGTAGTACAAGGTGATGCCATTTTTGTGAAAGTCCGGTCATTTGAATATTATTCCTCATAAGCAACTGTAATTGTTTGTTGTAGTCATGCTATCCGTGCCTGTAATTCAGATTGGTCCTAAATGTATAACGTGTTTAGAATAAACAACACTGAAAAGAAGTTAATGAATCTATAGCAGTGTAGCAGTTTAGGCAGACATGAAACAACCAAACCAACATTAAGTCTACTATCAATCCTACTTGAGTAGCTAAACCTTAAGATATTGCGGAAACATATTATCTGACTTTTGGGCTAATGACAAAGCTGGCCTTCACCAACCCTCACCAGATCTGTTTAATTATTGCTGGATGGTAAGGACATGGCACCAAGT
The DNA here is from genome assembly GCA_024331685.1 of Stegophilus panzeri. Lineage (NCBI taxonomy): Eukaryota > Metazoa > Chordata > Actinopteri > Siluriformes > Trichomycteridae > Stegophilus > Stegophilus panzeri. Next base: position 20,619,157 of record JANDJT010000206.1, on the reverse strand, counting down.
GAAAGTAAGAGAGGGCTCAGAGCAAATTTTGATTTATAACATAGTGCATGTGTTGCTGAAACATTGCACAGGTGCACAACATGAGTCTTCATGTTTGCAGTTTAAGCACGCTTTGC
>JANDJT010000206.1:20583389-20606490 GCA_024331685.1 Stegophilus panzeri | reverse complement strand
TTCAGTGTTGTCACATGAAAAGATATAATCAAATATTTACAAAAATGTGAGAGGTGTACTCACTTTTGTGAGATACTGTACATCCATTTCTGGGTTTAAAAAAGATGTTGAAAAAGATGTTGAATTTACCATCACTCCCTCAGCAGCTGTATTAAAAAAGAACCCTCGCAGCAGTGTTTACAATTTTTTTTTATAATTTAATGCCAGGGTAATGTAATAAGTAATGTTATAAATGTACATCAGTTTTGTAAAGAAAATATTTTTTTTTGTACAGAAGAAATTATTTTTATTTTTAAACTTTGCTATTTTGTAATATTACAATTGCACTGAATAATACATTTTTATTTTGGCGGAAAACCGCAGGAAGACCTCCATTTAGTTGGCAATATTTTTTTTATTTACTTCTCGTTACCAGTCAGGTGAAACGCTGTAAACCTCTAAATGCACGATATAAGCAACTCAAACTCACAGCACACACAGAGACGAAGTTGGTGTGGAGCGGCATTTACTGTGAACCGAGCTGCTCTAAAACACTGATGAGTGCAACTCAGTCACACAGGTTTACCATCTCAAAATGCAATGAGCGAAAAATAAAATCAACATCATCTTTACGGTGTTGGTTCAGTTACAGTTTTAAGACCTTGGAAACATGGACTTAAGACATTTTAATGCTAATTAAGGCCTTATTTTTACATTAAGGAATTTAAGACATTTTAAGACTTTTAAGGCTCTGAACAGATGAGACATCTATTCTGAACTAGATGTGGAGAATAACTACAGTATTCTTCTTTGTCCACTTGTCTATATATTTTGTTTTCATCATCAACTTTTCCTTAAACAAGGGAACATGGAAACTTTTCTTTAAATGAGGGAACATGAAATTTAAAAAAGATGAAAATGTACTTTTATTGGGCCTAGATATCTACAGACAACAAAACATTTCTCCAAAGAGGCTTTGATCTCTAAACAAAGCTACTTTCTGAGCTAATGTTTCTAGTGCTGCAGCTAGTCTCTGGATGAGCAACTAAATAATTTACATAAATGCATGTGTTTGGCCCCGTCAAAGGATCTGCTAGCCTCTGAGCCGGTTCATGTTTAGAAAACTGAAGCTGCTGAACTACAGTCAGTTTTTTCACAGGTTTATCGGCTCTGCTACAGAATTTTTTTTTCCCCAAGTGCTCATTTCAGTCTGATAAATACTTTGCTGGGTCCACATGTCTGATATAGACGCTCATAAGCTGCTGTTCTACTGCAGGAACTTTCCCCAGGAACTAGGGACTTTTGGAGGTACTGGGTGCGTTTCCACCGCAGGGACCAGTCTAAATTAAGTTCCAGGTAAATCCAAATGCCTTTCCTGTTCACTGAACACGGATCCTATTAAGGATGTAAAATAGCACGTTCTAGAACCTACGTAGTGCTCGATATGACTAAGTTAGATTCATCCGCGACAGGAGTGACTTCGATAAATGCCTGATTGGAAATCGGTATTGAGCGAGATGTAAAAATCTAAGACAGAAACCTTTGTTGTAATTTTATCTGTAATGAGATAAATGATACATAAATTTCAATTAATAGAATATTACCATACGCAAAGTATGTATTAAATGACATTTATTCACGCACAATACAGAACCACTCGTTAAGGAGAATTCCCTACTCCCTCAGTGCGTGGCTCACATTTAGTATTGGCTCGGTTCGCTTGGAACCTTGACCAAGGTGGTACTAAAAAAAGTACCAAGTACCAGGTACTATCCACAGCGGAAAGCCCCCAAAAAGCGAGCAGAGTTGAGTCAAGCCGTACCGTGCAGTGGAAAAGTGCCATAATTGTTCCGGGTAATTTTGGTAGAAATGTGGCTATAGTTGCAGAGTCAAATGTATGGTCTTAATGCGGTCTAGATTACAGAATGTGGACACTGAATGAGCACACTGAAATACTTACATCACACTCATTGCAATAGTATGCTGGTTCGTCTTTTACTCTGCTTTGGTAAGAGATCTTCTTCCCTGCAGCTACCAGCTGGTCTCTCAGAATTTGAATGTGCTTCAGGGACTGCAGGAGACAGTGTCTGCGAATGGACAACAAAGTTATCAAGTACAGTTCACACTCTGGGTACACTACATATGAATTAGGAATATTTAATAGTCTTACATTGGACTTAAACACCTTATTGAAATAGGATTTTTTTTTTTTATTATTATTTACCTTCAACAGAATCACTTTAAAATTACACACCCAGTAACCATTATGATGCTTTTTGTTACTATGTGTAGCAGATACTCACTTAATCATCTTGTAAATGCCGGAGTCTGTAATTTTCACCGTGCGGGCGATATTCCAGGAAACATGAATCATGGGCACAATGGACTTGACCTTCTTCACCTCATTCCATTCAAACCTTTCCAGAGCCAACTGGTACTGGTATGCTTAAAGCACAATAACATGTACACAGTCACAAGAGTGCAAAAGAAAGGCTACTGAAGAGTTACTGAATTATTGTGTCTTTACATGTGTTTTATTTGACTCCATTAATACAGATTCCCAAAATGCCCACTATTATTTATATCCAGTCTGGCCGCTAGGGGAAACTTACCATTCAGTGGACCCACGTTCCATGCAATGTTATTGCACCAACCCACAGCCTGGACCCAGTGCACAGTGCCTGCATTTATCCACACCAAGTCTCCAGGCCTCTGGATGAAGCGGTACACTGGGATATTGGCATTGTAGAGATCTTCCAACACCGGCCACCATGAGCCAGTCAAATAATCCACTCCATGCCTGAAAGTGATCATGGAAAAAATGCAACCGATCAGATAATATTTCTAACGGACAAACCCAAAACCAGAGCCCAAATGTGTGCAAACTTGGTTATATGAAATGGGTTAAACTGCTTATAACCTAATTTTCTATTATTAATGAGATTTTATTCAAAAGGAGTGCAGATCAATCACATGCAGAAAATGACATTAGGCAGATTTTATCTAAAATACTAGGATCATACTCATCTTTTCATTTTCAAATATTTGGTAAAACTTCCATGGTGAAAATGCTGAGTCGGTGATTGAATTGAATAACATGGTTTCTTACTTCTCACAGATGTCACTGATGGATTCCCAGTAGTCATCATGGACAGCAAACCACTCACAGTCTCCAGGGCCAATGTTAATGTTCACAGAGCAGAAATTATTATTCTCCTGGTGACCTAGGTACAGGCATATAAAAATAGATACATACATATTAATCACAAGCCAAACAATATGCATATTTCTTTTGTCTAGATAACATTTACTGTATACTGGGTTGGCAGTGTATTAGGTACACCTACCATTTATGTGCACTTTATAAGAATACATCAACTGATGTATTCTGGTCCTGAAGTACCCGCTGTCCTGCACATGGTTTCCCTGCTCTAACACTTCAACTCAGGAAAGGCTGATTAGTTGAATCGGGTGTATTGGGAGCAGGGAAAACAGTAACATATGCAGAACAGGTGATACTCCAGCAGGAGTAAGAGCAACACCTCCCCCAAAATTTGACCTAGATTTACCTGATAAAATCACCAATGAATGTAGACAAAGCAAAGTGTACATATTAAACTGGTGACTCAGTGTATGCATCATTAAAACACACACACACACGTAAACACCCACCTGGTGTGCGACTGCCAGGGACCTTCATGTAAAGCTGTACAGTGTTCATGCCTAGGATGGTGTGGCCTACATGACTGAGCATATTGCCACTGGAGGACACACGCATGAATGCTGGCAACTTCTGTAGCTCCTGTAGCTGGGGTTTCCACCTGAAAGCAAACAAAATATACATTTAATAACGGGAATACAAACTACTGAAGTCGTTTTACATGTCCAACATCCTTTGGTTCAAAAATGTGACAAATGGTTCTGAATGTATTGGACATGTATTAGACTTTAAATTGCTAAATAGATTAGGACTCTAGAACCAAACCTTCCCTAGCCAATTTTTTTTTTAATATGACAAATATAAGATACTATAAACAAGTAGTTTCCTTACCTCTTGTGATCAGAGAGGTCAATGTTAGTACCAAATTTGATGATTTTCCCCACAGGCTTCTGCTCTGAGCTGAGATAAAAGCACATGAAAGAATGCATGGTAGGGTGATTAAATAAAACTATAAAACTATGAGATCTCAATATTGGCTGATTAAAAACATGCTTCAAATAGTCTATTTTAATTAGCTTAAAATACCTGGAGGTTGAGGGGTTATTGCCTGTGCTGTCTGAGTTAACGACAGGTTTCTTCTCATCTTCATCATCAAAATCCTCATCACTGTCTTTCTCTTCCTGTGGGAAGAGAAACAAAATGGAGTAATTTCAACTGAACAAATACTTGAAAACTAATTCAGTGTTATGTTTTTTTTTTTAAAAAAGAGACTAATATTTCTCAAACAATAAAAAGTTAATCTGACCTGTAGGCTTTCCTGGAAGCTGGAGGCCTGGTACTGGGCATATTTAGCTATGGTAGTGTGTGATCGGCTGCTCTCACATGGCCAGATTTGCCCAGTGCCACTGGGATCCCAGTTCTCATCAGCTGGCTGCTGCACCTGAGTCCTCACCTCCACTGCATGTTCTGCATTTGCCTCCACCAGTGACTTTGTGGAGAAGAGACCCAAATCTGTATCCAGAGCAAAAACAAAAGGGGAGGCACAATCATAACCCATGCAATTATTGAACAAAGTTTTTTGAATATTGACCTTGTCAGGAAAGGAAATACTGATGCTGCACTTTGTGTGGTACTCACTCAGTCTGAGAGAGCCTGCTAGTCCTCTGATGACAGTAATGGGGTTCTTGGGGTCTGTGCAGAACTGAAGCAGCACAGGAGAGAAAGCATCCCTCTTACTCTCCAGCTGTAATGGAAAATGGCAGAATATCAAGAATATAATACTCTTTTGCCTTATTTAAAGTACACATGGCTACTCTTTCTACTGTATTTGTAGCATTCAATCATATATTTTACGTAGCAACAATTATAATAAAACAAGAAGCCATGCGTTTGTGTTTATGATGCACTTACATAGATACTTGGTGTGGGAGGATTGAGCTTTTCCCGTGGGACAGGGTGCTCCATGGTCATAACAGGTTTCACAGAGAAAGTTGGAAGTAGATAGGACTCTTTGAATTTCCCCTTAGCACGGGCACCCCTGAAACCAATAAGTCTTGCTTAATATTCACTTTTAACACTTAATATTTATTTTGCCTGTAGCAAGTCAAAGTAATCCTTAGAATAGCTGTAGTTCTTGGATTGGATCCTTAGGGTCAGGATTTCTAACTCTCATAGCAAGTGAACTTAGTAACAAGCTGTAAGAATACCTATATTTAACAATTGTCACTATCACTCACTTGCATGATCTGATGATTTCACTGGCTGTGTTTTTGATGGTGATTTCACCTAATGGAATTCTCTTCTCCTCAACTTCAGAGGCAATGAAGGTTTCTCTGTCTCCACTTTCCACTTTAATCAGACGAATCTTCAGCTCTTTGGGTGGACCATCTGTCAGAGCCTTTAACTTCTGGAAGTCTGCAGAACCCAATGCAGGTGCAGACAATGTATGATCCAATGAAGAACTTCCTGATTTAATACTCTTCTCCTTGTTCCGGCATACCCATTCTTCCTTTTCACCTCCTTCCTCTCTCTTTTTCTTTTTCTCTCCTTCTCTTTCTTTCTCCCAGAGCTCCTTTTTCTGACCGTCTATGTGGGCCCTTTTCTCTTTGTGTGGTTTGCCTTCCTTGTGCCTTCGGCTTGAGCTTGATGATGAAGAGAAGGACATGTTTTCTTGTTTTTCTCTGTGTTTTTTCTTTTTCTCTTTCCTTTCCTCATGTTTTTTGCTACTGCTGCTGCGTTTGTGTTTCTTCTCCTGGTTAAAGTCCCACTCTCTCTTCCTGTCTTTCTCAGGTATGTGCAGCATCTGATTCTTACTGCGGTCTGATGATGCCACTGAAGGGAGATTGTGTCGGTTTAGCATCACCTCACAACTACGACCCAGCTCTGCAAGCGATGATTCTGAGATTGTTATGAGCTTGGGCTTCCTCTCAACCTCTGTGGAGTCCTTTACAATACTAGGAACTTCTTCATCCGTCAGCCCCTTTCTCATTCCTTCTTCTTCCTCACATCCAGAGAGATTCGACTGGCAGACTGAAACATCTCCTTTTCTTTCTGGTGTTGATCCTGATGGTGAGAGAGGATGGGTTTTTTCGGAGGTAGAATTAATTGAGGATTGAGCTTGATGGCTAAAGCCTGGGTGATTGGTTGAACCTGATGTGGGAGAAGTGCTTTGTTGTCTGCAGATATCTGGGCCCAATGAAAGAGATGATGAGTATTTCACTCCTACCAGAGCTGAAGGAGGTGGTCGACCAAATGGCCCTCCACGGTAGGCATACTTCTGGCTCTCCAGCATAGAGGCTAAGTTTTTAAACATGCTGTTCATACCTGTCTGATGCAGGTGTGGCCTCATAGGGGGTGGAGAACAGGAAGGTGTATCGTCTTCTTGTTCTGCCTCTTCCTCATCCTCCTCACACTCACTCTTCACTCCCTCAGATAGTCCATATAGCTTGGCCAAGTCACTATGGCGATAACTACTTCCTGTGATCCCAACACCACTATCTTGAGATTGAGTACTGACAATACTGTCAGATTTTTGGATGATTTTGAGTGTATCCTCCTCTTCCTCAAGCGAAGACGTACGGCTGCAAGGAGATGCCAAAGATCCCTGACGACTCAGGACAGGTGGGCTAGCATGCGTGTCAGCTGAATAATCCTCTGTAGATGGCCGTTTCAGAGCAGGCATGAGGTCAGGTGCAAACGAATAACTCTTTATTGGTGCCACTGTAAGGGAAAATGGTAGCTCTGGGTCAGGCTGCCCACCACTCTGGCCAGAGTATAGATCCTCCTCCTTCTTAATGGACTCATCCAACATCTTCATAATGTTTGCCAAACCATCAGGCAAAAGCTCAGATGGTTCCTCCTCAAACTGGGCACTATCTGAATCCCCAGTGGAGCTACTGGCACTGCTGCCTAAACTGCCTAGCCCACAACTTGCCTGCTTGGGGAGATTGGCTGGACTTGTGTCTTTTGGTAAGGAAGATGGTAGAGTGTCCTTGGGAAAGGCCTGGTAGAGTTTGGGGGGTTCTCGCAGGTTTGGAGGGTTTGAGACAGAGCCCACAGCCTTGATGTTATGAGAGCTCTTCTGCATGGTAGAGACTTTGGATGAACAGGCAGTTGTCTGAATTGTTTTGTTTGAAGAATCTGTTGGGACAAGTTTGGAGGAATATATAGATGTAGGAATCCCTGAGGTGTTCTGTGAAGTAGGAGTGATCGAAGCATTCCACTGCTCTCTCTGCCTCTGCTTTTCACGGGCATAGTCTGTTTGAGGGGTGAGAGGAGGTGGTCGAGACCTTTCTACTGGATTTGCACCAGGTGCCAACTGAAGTGTAGGCACACCTCTCCTGCTCAGCCAAGGTGGGGATGTCTGGGTTGGTGGTGAAACCGTGGAAGGTGTAATGGCTGGAGACAGGCATGGAGGGGGTGGATCAGTAGCACTATTTGACAGCAAGCTCTCCAGATTCTCAGCTGCAGACTCATTTACCTTTTTGCTTCCTACTTTATGCTCCCTGTTGTGTTTTCTCTCCTCTTCTTCCAGTTCCTTCCTTCTCTCTTCAGCTCGCATATGGTCATGAAGCTCAGCATCAAGCTTTTCGAGTGCTTCCTCAATGGACTGGGGTTTAGAGATGGTAGATTGATTACATGGCCTTTGATATGTCTGGGCAGGTGGCACCTGAGATAAGACTGGGGCTGCCTGGTGAGGCAGTTCATGATGCAAAGAGTCAGACTGTTGTTGATGGGCTGTGTTCACAGTGACAGACACTGCAGGCGGTGTGTGATGAAGGGGTGAACTTGTAGCCTGCAAGAGGTTGTCAATGGCCTTGCTGGTGATAACACTATTTCCTGATCTCTGAAACCCTGAGCTGAGAGAGGAAGGAGCTGAGGACACTTTCGGGGTGTAATGGGGTCTGTCCTGCCCTTGATAGGGTAGATGGGGTTCCTGATGCAGACTTTTTGTCTTCTGTTGGTGGTTTGGATGGCTTACAGCACCAGACTGGGCTCTCCGATATTCCTGGCGTGGGAGACCTTGTGCAGATGGAGTCGTACTGGGGTTTGAGACTAGCGCTGAAGGGTGTGCAGTCTTCCAGCTTTTAATGGTGCTCACCACAGAGCCATTAGTAGAGGGCACTGTGGAGGTGATGACTGGTTCCCGAGCCTGAGAGGTGCCTTCATCCTGATTCTGCCCAGTTCTACTCTGCTGCTGCAGAGGTGAAGAGGAAACCTGAGAGTCCACTGATCTGCGATAAGGACCCAGCTCCTAGAAAACACATAAGATTGTAAACATATTAAAATCATTTCATGATTTTATAAAACCAAAATTTAGCTGACATATTTCATTAAATTTGCATGTAATATATTTAGTTTCTGTTTAACTATTTTCTCCTGAATTGCACACTCACTGAGGCCTGGTTATCATGTCTGATCTGGCTCCTCCAGGGCTTATGAGGGTTGCACTGAGGTGCTGAGGCCTGTGTCCTGCTGTTGGAAGAGGGGCTAGTGGTGGGAACCAGCCCTGGATGGGGCTGGAATTTGGGGTGGCTGTAAGGCACGGCGGTGTGGTGTGCTGGTATGGGGACAGGACCTTCTCTATCAGCCAAGGACAATGAAGGTTGTGGCAGGGGTGCCTGGCTGCCAGTAGACCTCACCCTAGAAGGATGCACTTTGTGGGTGGGAATGACCTGGTGCTCCCCTGGAGTCTGAGCAGAAGGCTTGTTGTTAGGAAAGGGGTATGTTGGTTGGTGGAGGTGGACATTGTGAGAGGAGGACCCCAGAGACTGTGGTGATTGAGAAGGCTTAACGGTTTGAGGCGGAGGACCACGGCCTTGTTCATAACCCCTGGCAGAAGTGGTGGGAGGTGGAGAGATGGGTGAAGGTTTGGAGGATGGGAACAGTTTGTAACTGCAGTCACTCGTGTCTTGTTTGCGCAAGTCCTGTAAACAGTCAATGAGGTGAATTAACATATTAGATTAATGGCCATATTCGACACTAAACTAACATTGTGCTGTAAAGCTAATTAGGAAATTAAAGACCAAAATAAGGTGCAGATGATATAGAATCTTACTCACAATAATTTTTACTAACCTGAAACTCATTGTGGTCAATCTTGCATTCTACTGGGGTCCAAGTTGTTGCCCCCTTTTGCAGAGGGGGATAATGGGACTGAGGTTGCTGCAGCAAGGGCAGTGAAGTTCCCACTGACCCTGAGTATTGGTGGGTGCCTATCATGCGCTACAAAAGACAGAAATTTTCAATCACTAAAACAAGCATAACATACAGTAAGTACCCCATTACCAGGATAAGTTAAACATCTATGACAGACTAGCAAGTGTTCTAAAACTAAATGTCATGAATACCAATTGTAAGTGAATTATATAATGCTCTGATTTATAAAAAGTTTTTATTTAAAAGGTTTTATACCATGTAGGTAATGAGGTAACCAGAATAAGAATAAGTGAAAGGCTTTGTTATTAGACAGCTGACCAGGTAGCGGTGCTCCCTACCTGTTCTGAGTCCAAACTCCTCTTCCTCTTCCTTGGGCTGGGACAGTCCTCATTAGGCCTGTTTATGGAAAGAGGGGTGTGCTGGATGACCGAGTGCTCTGCCAGAGGTGGTGCGGGCCGCTTTAAGTGTCCAGCATGAGAGTAAGGGCCCCTGGGTGGTTGCTGCTGCTGCTGTTGAGAATGTTCCCACAAGTCTGGGATTGGAGGCATAGGCCTGGAACCATGTTGCAAAGGAGGGGGACCATACTGGGAGAAAGAGGGGTTAAACATTAAAACATTCAAGTCCTTACCATCCCACAAAGCTGAAAAACCTGTTATAAGAGTGCATGTGTGACCCTCGCATACAGGCTGAGAGGGATCTGGTAACACTTCATTGAACAATAAAAACACTACTAAACTTGACACTTTATCTAAATTTATGCTTCTAATAACCTTCAATATTATCTTAGTAAGTTCTGCCCACAATTCACACCTTAAGGGAGACTGAAATTACTCTTGATTAACCACCTGAGAGAACTAATTAGCATAGACTAACAAACACTTCCAAGCAATACTATAGAATCAACAATATTATACAATACAGCAATTCTAGTGGCAAGAAACTAGATCTAATCCAGTCAAGTAGATAGTACACAAAAGATAGTACACAAGAGACTCCTACCTTACTAGTAGATAATAAATTCAAACAGGCAGACAGTATATATTTGGAATGGCAATGAACTGCAATATTATACTTTTCATACCTTTAACAGCTGGTTGGCTCGAGCTGTGAGGTGTGCAGGCGGTCCAGCATTGTATCCGTTGTGCAAACGGGAATGATCCTCACTGGGCAATGGCTCATAATGCTGACCAAGTGGATCCCATGGCCGGGGAGGGGCTGGGGGCACCCGCAGATCCCTGTGTAACCCTGGCAAGGCCTGTGATAGGTCCAGCTTTTCCCCTCCACGTGCCAGTGGCCTGGGGAACACAAACAGAATTTTGTGTAAGATTTTATTTAACACTAGGTAAACTGTAACCATGTATGTTCTCAAACACTTACCCACTGCTGTAAAATTTACTTGGATGATTTAGTCCGGTCATGTGATTGGGTGGGGGGTGAGGGAGGAACTGAGGTTGACCACCAGGCGAGCACCTGTAAGAAAATTCGGAATGACTAATAGCAATATTCACAGCATGTTCACTAATCGTTTTGGGGAAAAAAAGTGGTCAGTTTCAAAAATTGTGAGTATTTACATATGATAAAAATGGAGTCAACCTGAACACAAACACCAGCTTGTCTATGTACAGGTGCGTGGTATTAAGAGATGTGGAGGTATAGCTACCTGGAGGGAGGAGGCCAGGCACGACCACCCATGGGAGCCCATGGTCCCCGGTTGAGTCCATCCAGAGGGAAAGGGTCCCGTGAGCTGCGTGCGCCAAATTTTTCCACTGTGTGATGCATCCAGCCTGCAACGTAAATGATCATCATCATCTATTTATATACAGGAAAATTCTAGATTATTAAAAAGTTATAATAATAGAAAATGCTATAACTTAGTATTTTTTCATGAATCTTACCCATTACAAAATAACTGCTTTCTAGTAGATAATTTTAAATCTTAACTAAAATTAAGATTAATATTATAAAACTGGTAATATTATAAACCAAAGCTTGTATTAATTATTTGAGAAAATCTGAGTGACAACTGCTTTCCCAATTCAGGTCTGACCAATAAAAATCACAGCTAATCTAATTTATTAAAACAACATACTCTACTTATTCAGCCTCCGAGTAGAATAACCAAACTAAGCTGCAACACTTTACTTGACTCCCACATCAACTAATGTCCTTATGAGCCTTAAAAACTTGAGTAAGCCAAAAACATATGAGATTCTCTCTCTCTCTCATATTATATAAAATGTTTTAGCCTGTGTGTTGATTTTAGTTACTTACCACACTAGCTTTGTGCGTGAAGCCCTCCACAGCAGCAGAGAGAGGGCCACACACTAACACTCAAGTTGTTTGGAGAACTGCAGAAATAAACAAAAACAAAAAAAATACACCACATTAGAAATGAACAGATTTGAAGCCCATATACAACATTCATTAAGAAACACTTCATAGACCTTTGATGAAGCTGTTAGTGAGTGTTGGGAAGAGTTAAATTGACTCAAGTGAGAAAATGAAAAAAGAAGAAATTTCATACACTTATACAAATAAAATCTGTTTGCTTAGCTTGCATGACTGTTGAGGAAATATCTCAATTATTTATAAATATCAAAACTCTCTTCTTGTGTAAACCAACACATCAGAAATGACTGTTCAGACTGCTATAATAATTTTGTAGCTAGCTCAACAGCACTGTTCTCTGCAAAAATTGTTTAAATGCCACTATTTTTAACAAACTCTAATAAACAAATTCAAAATATACAATAAAGTAACCAAAAGGTCTCTATAATCAACACATTACTGTCAAATGATCTCAGTTTATCAAATCATTTGTAACACTTGATCTCAACAAAGAAAAGACTCAGCATTAATACTACAAGTGGCATGTAGGGGGCAGTAAGCGTGTGTTTGAGTGCGAGTGTGTGTGAGTGTGTGGGAGTGCACGAGTGGAGCACAGATGGACTAGTGGTAGTTCACCTACAGGAAGAGTGTACTGAGGTCATTGTAAACCTTCCTGGGGCCTCCTGGCACAGGAGAGAGGGGGGGGGGGGAGCAGAGGGCCCTTTGGAGTCTAGCCAGCAGCATGTGAGGTGTGTGTGTGTGTGTGTGTGTGTGTGTGTGTGTGTGTGTGTCTGTGTGTGTGTTTGCACACTTGTGTAAGCATATAGCCTTCTGTTGAGCTTTGACTATATGGTGGTGTTCTGCTCCTGTGTGTGTGTAACAAGAAAGACACCAATGCTAATCTTATTAGGCCTGGCATATATTTGTAAAACGGGGGGGTGTACGGACTTTGTGTATAAAGTCTAAAATACTCTAAAAAATCTAAAGTTACAGCACTCTGGCTAGGTTCATATCAAACACACTCCTTCTTACACGACCAAATCACTCACTCACACACAGTGAGCAAATTAAAACAAATTTTACATATGAGTCACTCTTATTCAACACTTATTATAAGATAGCTGTGTGACACACGCGCGCGCACAGCAAGTGTATGGATGACACATCATTGTTCAACAGAGCGCGCGCGCGTGTGTGTGTGAGAGAGAGAGATTTGAGCCTGCACTGCCCACATTACCACCCATTCTCCATGGCTCTGTGCTAATTCAAATCCTCTGTGATATTTTAGGATCTGGGAAAGACAGAAATAATCATGACGTTGGTGTTCAATGCTGCTCCTACTATTTCACAGTAAGCTGTTGTCTAGATTTCAAGGCTCAGGAAACACACACACAGTCACGATTTTCAACCTCTCAATTTAGCATCTAGTGTCTGTGAATAGCTGTGACTGTTGGAAGTCATGCTGCTGAATTATACTGGCTGAAATTACTGAAGAGAGATCATTTGGGTTATCATTTTCACTTTTTTCCATTTCAGCTCTTCAAATTACTGGTGTTTGAGATTTGACCATCTATACTGTACACAACTCGGAACAAACTGTTTGACTAATAAACTCAATCTAAATGTTGCCTTTAGTTAAAGGTGCAGTTGCTAATATTAAAAAGCCGTTCTAGACCTGTAATCATCATAACATCGAGAGAAAAAACAAACCTCATACATCTGACTGCCTTTTATTTCAGGCTTCTGTTGACAGAATTTCTGGCCCAGAAATTAGCTCCACCCTTAACCCATACACAACTTTTATGCTCTGCAACTTTTCCCCATAAAAGGTATGTCGTTTTAAACACATTGTGGGAGGTCGGTTTGCGGAAAGGCTTGTCAGTGGGTAGCTTTGTGCTCTGAAAATACAATCAGCTGCTTTAAACAAACTATAGATCTCTAGTGTTATAGGATAATCAAATAAAAAGTGTAGAGTTCCATATTTACTACAACTGCAGGAAACTGAAATCAAGAAGATGATCCAAAAATTAAGGCACTGGATCTGCACACACACACACACACACCTGTGAAAGCGCTTGTGTTATATGGCCGGAGAGGAAAGGGTTGGGGTACAAAAGCCAATGATTACATGAGCAATTCAGCAGAGAGAGGAAGAGCAGGGTTAAGGATTTCTTGGTTAAGAGCAAGATAGAATGTTAATGTGTTTTTTGTGTGCATGTTCATGTTTCTAGGTTAATGTTATTGTGTGTGTATCCGATACTAGGTAAGTGACACAGAGAAAGACATTCACAAAAGACAGACGGAGGAAGTGAGTGACTGGAGTCCCATTTAGTCAGAGGGTATTAATAGACTACACACAGCTTACTCACTACTGAAACTAGTCCAGAATCTTCTTACATGCAGAAAAAAAGTCAGCTTCTCACTGACACACTGAATAATCAAAAGATCTCAGCTACTACATGCTAGTGGAGCCTCCTTTAAACTTAGCCACGTCTTATGACATTATCATCACACACAATCATTTCCAGTGAAGCATATTATCTTTAAAAGCTCAAGAGAGAAAGTATAAAATACAGACACATACTTCCATCCAGTTAAGTGTTATCATAACTTACCTATGTGCTTGTAATAGAGGTCATGAAAGACAGTCATATGACCGAATAAGAGACCAAAACAGACAACACTAGCCATCTGCAATCAAGCACCATTTTTAATATTGTGTGTATGTGTATGAAGCATAACTGGGGAAACCCCTGTGAGTCAGATAATGGAGACTACAGGGTTTACCCCAAAAGACTCCGCCTATGACATGCTTTCATGCTCTTTACGGTCAGGTGATTGGGGGCGACCACTGAAAGTGATGGCGTCGGGAATTTCTCGACAAGCGTTGCGTCATCGAAGTCGGCTTTGGCGTATTTATTGTTTTGATCACACAAACAGGATGTGAGGTAAAGAGGTTGGGTTTTTTATGGTTGTGCCAAATCGGGGATTTCTGAGCCAAAACATTTAGCCAGAATTTAGCGTGAGCGTAATTAGTAACAAAGTTCAGAAGTGATCATCCATGGTGTAGTTAGTTGTGTGGTTTTGGCTTGGTAAATATTATAGCCCCAAATTGTGTAAGACCATAAGACTAGCTAATGTGTCAATGTGATTCTTTCCTAATAAACTGCTATAGTGAACGACATTAATACATTTTTTAATAGTAAACTATATTTACTATTTGTTCTAAGTTTCTATATTCATATTTGGGGGTTTAGTACCAAATTAGGCCCCAGGTCACAAGTGAAGGTGGGCAACCAGCCATATGATGACTAATACCAGATCACGGACAGGCATTTAACCTTGAGAACTAATCAGGTCAGTTTGGCGAGAACAATAAGAAAGAAATGAATATAAACAGAACCTGAGAGAACACTGTAGGATGCAATGAAAATAGCAAAGTGATGAAAGGAGAAATGAGGAAAGACGAGAGAGACAGAGAGAGAGATAGTGAGAGAGAGAGAGAGAGAGAGAGAGAGAGAGAGTGAGCGAGAGAGCGGTCTTGTGTAAACGAAGCTTGTGGGTGAATGTCCACATTTGACCATTATGTAACAGGCCTCAGATATACATCAAACACACAGAAACATTTCCCTTTCTCTCATTGTGTGCGTGCTACTATGCTGGTGATGTAAATTGGAGCCTCATCATGATGCCATTACTGTGTTTCAAGCCCACATGCCCACAAACCCACACACAGTGAGTGTACATCTTGATCCAGAAAGGCAGTTCAACTTAGGACACATGCTACAAAACTGGTTTTGAGCTGGTACCTATTGTACTTTACTCTGAACGTCAGTAGGACAGACATTTTCTTGTTCTAAATTGGTGAAATTTCCCTTATTATCCAAAGTGGAATATAGTGCTTGCTGAATAACCCTTGGCCTACATCCTATCACTGGTTTTCTCGGAGATCTTTCCTGGATAGACTCAGCAAAACATACAGGAAATTAACAGTACAATTAGACCCTTCACAGTGGTGCTCACAGTGAGAAAATGAACTGCAAGATACATTCAAATGTGTTCACATGATTTTATACAGTAAGTGAACTCAGCTGACCTTTTTTTCTGAAAAAGAAAATGCTTGCCTGGCATATATGAAGCTTCTAATTAGGAAAACATCATTCTTTTCTTAGCAGTGTGGTGCAGTTAGTAGTAAATGACCCATATTTAGGGCCGTCATTGTGGTAAACACTCTACCAGATAAGAGAGGAGACAAAATTAGTCATACCATTACCTTCAAAAGATTCAACAGAATGATTGACACAAACAGGATGAATCATAAAGATGAACTCATTCACACAAAAACATCTACAGTAGAGATGTTTAGAGATCAAAAATGGTTAAAAGACTTTTTTTTTTTTTAAATCATGATATACTATTGATATTATAAAACTTATTGGTGCGAGTAAAGGTGATGGCCACAAATAGTTGTGCTTTTCTCATCTTTAATTGTTGCACCATGTGGGAATGTAATAGCAAGAAAGTGTGAATGAGAATCACTGAGCAAAAAGCAGAACAAAGAACGAGAATGAGAGAGAGAGAGAGAGAGAGAGAGAGAGAGAGAGAGAGAGAGTCTGATAAGACAGGAAGTTGTCGTCAGAGCAACAGGAAGTGGGCCTCCCAAAAGTGGTAGGAAGCCTAAAAGGGCAGGGCGAACTAACTTACTAACATCCTGTGGAGCAGAAGCTGTGTATGTTTTATATGAATTCCTTTTGGCTCTTAAATCTCAAAAGGATGAACGTATAAAAACTGATGTAGTATATTAACAGAACAAATTAAAGGAGAAAGTAACAAAGTGTGTTATTAAAAGTGTTGGGCCACCACAGCTTCAGCGTGTTTTGCCATTTATTCTACACATCTCTGGAACTGTACTGGAGGGATGAGCACTGTTCTTTCTAAAGATATTCTCTCAATTAATGGTTTGATGAAGGTGTTAGAGAGTGCTATCTAACATGTTGGTCTGAAAACTTCTGTAGATGTTTAGGCGGGTTGAGATCTGGTGAATGGGAAGGTCCCAGCATGAGATTACACAATTTCCACACTCATCAAACCTAGTGTGCTCTGTGGATGGTGGCAGGGGCATCATGGAAGAGACCACTCCCACCAGGAGAGGAAAAAAAAGTTTCCATATAGGATAAAGGTGATCGGTCAGAATAATTTTGTACTGATTTGCACTGACCTTCTCGCTAAGGGAACAAGTGGACCCAAAGTATGCCAGTAAAATACCCCTCACAGTATAACAAAGCCACCGGTTTTTCCCTTTGAACTGTATATCCAGTACATCCTATATGATGGGGTCTAGGAAACATTGCTATAATGAGTTAACTCTCAGAGTAATTACACTCAGAATGAAAAAGACAAGATGTTCAAAGAACCAAAAGACGTTACAAACAAACAGCCAGTTTGTGGGAATAAGAGAGTGTGTCATGATAAGAGTGTGTGTGTGCACATGTGTAGAGTGGTGACTCAATGTGCGAATGTCTAGCACACAAAGTCTGCAAAGTGGCGTTCGTGACCATCTGTGTGAGAAACCATCTGCCTGTAAGTTTCACCAAGTTCATATCTAGAACTTTCAGAGAAAATGAGTGATGGTTTTCATCCACTGGAACATGGTGATCAGTTGCTTACACTTGTTATTGAAATCTATTACCCTAAAAAGCCTACTGCCTCATTTCCTGGAACAGAGTGATGCTCAACATCTGTGTGTGCGTGCGTGTGCTCACATGATCAGCCCCCCAAAATCCCCCTCCTACATCAGCACCCCTGATTTCCCAGAAACCACAGCATTATGCGCAAACAGACTACTGCACAGACCGGTTACCCAAAAAAAGAACAAAATAAACAAAACGAACGAAAACTGGGCCTTGGACTCTATCTCCAAGGCAACGGTTGCTATGGTAGCCAGCTAAAGCCGAAGCAGTGCAGTCTGACACTCAGAAAGTTGGAGAGATATGTGAAGAGCATGTGAAAGACAGCAACATCTCTGAGCAACTCAAAACATACCACACATAATTGAAATCAAAGACAATCAAGTTACTGACCAAATATATAGACAGCGTCTTGCTTTTAAAATGAACTGAGCTCCAGAGAGAGGGAGAGAAGAGAGGGTTTGAGAGAACGTGTTTATGCGTGTGTGTTTGTGATACTGGAAAACAATCCCTCCTCAGTGATGTCTCCCCCACAATTATTGCGCAAATCGCCAGCACATCTCTCTCTTACGCACTGCTCCCAGAGAACTTTCTCCTCCTTTACCGTTTCACTGAAACATGACTGTATTTATTTCCGTCACTCTCACTCTCTCCCTCTTTCCAGTCCCACCTACTCTAGTTTCACTGCTCCTCCCTCAGTTTCTCGTGCACGCTCCGCTGGATTTTTATCAAAAAGTGAGGTAATACAAGCCAAATAAGGTGACAAAGGAAAATCCAAGGCAGTGCGAAAGTATCATTTCTTCTTGCGTGTGTGTGTGAGTCATTGCGTGCGTGTTCATACACATGCCGTTTACTTGATCACAACGACTCTTTCAGTTAACCAGAAGTACCACAGTAGCAATCAATACATACATTTAACATAATGTTATGATGAAAAGGCAATTCTAACACACCAGCACATCAAGGTTAAAGGTCTAACAGTTTTCAAGGGAAATACACACTATCGTATTTCACAGTACACCCACTATAGTACACAGTATATTCCGATTCTGAACTAGATAAACCTATGAGTGCAAGTACGAGATGAATGAATCATCATCATGTACACTTTATCTAATAAACAATTTAAATTCCTCACACCCAGTGAAAAAGGAGGCAACAGGATGAGCTGACTAATCAAACCGTCAAGCCCACAAACCTTTACTCATCAGTTATCCACACACATACACACACCTATCCTACACATTCCCACTCCATTCCAGTCACATGCCTCAACACAGGTCAATATGTTGACAGGATATCACTATTCTGAAATATTAATATGATACATTTTTCAGAGAATTGTTGCGTTTCAGCGCTTTTCTAACTTCATTGTTATGTACCAGACTGGATATTAAATCTGGCTTTATTTTTTATTTTTTAGTTTCCAGCTTTGTTAGAAACACCTCATGTCGTTTTTGTTAAAACGCCTATCCCCAACCTCAACGTTCTTCCAACAAATTGCGACATGGAATTACTCTCGCTCACAAATGAAACCACACACACACTCTCTCTCTCTCTCTCTCTCTCAAAAGCACATTATAGCGTCCAGTCACAACTACAGCTATAACAGACCGATGGTTCGTTCATTCACGCCTTCACCCTGTAAGACTTGTCTCGGGAAAGAGCTAAGCACATCAGAAGCAGCAATTTTCATCAACTGCTCCTGCTCTTAACTTTACAATCCTGAACCTCGTCACCACTTCAAAGAGAAGTAAACACAACCCCCTTGTTTTGGTGCGGATCGCTCTAATTGATCAGAAGGCAGCGTTCAAAGGGATCTCCCCACTTGCCAAGCCCAGTTTTACCTGCAGTGTTTATGACATGCCGTAAATGTCAGAGCCCATGGAAAAGCTCGGTCACATGACCATCACTCCACACCACAGTTGTGGACAACGAGTGGCACAAATGAAGCCGACAGGCTATTTCATGTGTTTGGAGTATGCTTCTGAGAAAGGAAGCCTACACACAACCATACGAGTAAAAAAACAAAAAAACACAACAACCTCCAGTTCCCCAGCTGGGCGGTTGTAGTAGGATGATGCAAATTATGTGCTTTCAGACAGGGGCTTTGTGTGTGTAAAAGGCTGCCCAAGCACTCCATTCATTGCATGCGCCTGCCCACTTGCCTGCGTGCTCCACGCCTCCTGCTTTAGCCCTGCCTACAGCCGCACACAAAGACCAAGCAGCTTCTTCCTCTCCTTGTCTTCTCCTAAGCCAGTCCTCCATCCCGCCCCCCACAGACACGTGGTCACACCGGCTTCATAATCCCGAACCATCTAAACTACAATACACACTCCTGTTTACCCCCACTGCGTTGTATATACCGACAATAACTAACACACACGCCGGAAATCGCACTGTCATCCATGTCACAGTGGATTAAATCCACTCGGCTTTAACCGGATCCACAAACTGACGAGTTAAAATCGGTGCGAAACTTCCCGGAGCTTCCGGTGTCGTAAAGCGAGGCTTCAATCAATCAACTACAGTTACCACAACACTCTCATTCAGACACAGCTCTCGGGTCTGCCTCTTTAAAACCTAATTATCGTCAGACAACACCGCAGTTCACAAAGTAAACAACACAGCAGACAGCGAATACATTAAACAGAGAAGATAGAGAGAACTGAAAGGGCTTACCTTTGCCGGAAAACGTCTCCTTTACGACCTCAAGGCGTGAAACTCGGCAGTCCTTCGGCACACAAAGCTCGTCTCGATCTGTTGAAGAACCAAGAGCTTGTTACTTTCGACGACTTTTAATGTTCCGGTAGGCACTTTTGATTAGTGCTGAATGACTCACACGTAGGCGACACACGAGCGGGAAATGATTGAATTATGAATGATGAAGTAAAAACCAAGTACAAACTCACAGAGACAAAAGCGCTTTGAGTTAGCAACCCGGAGAGGAAAAAGGAGAGATTCTCCCTAAAAACAAACCGCTCCCAAAATCTCCACTCCAACCTCTGAGTGTCCGTCAATGTCCCAGCACTGAGAAGCAACAAAAAGCACACACACACACCGCTCGGCTGGGAGAAGTCGCTTCTCCGCGGTAGATACGCAATACTCCCAAAGATCACCAGCCTGTCCGCCAACAACCCCGACAGACTTAACTCGTCCTACTCTGCCCTTGTTTAACAGTTATTCTGTGAGCTGGTGTCGGGAGAGTGTGTGTGTGTGTGTGAGAGAGAGAGAGAGAGCGGTTCTTCGTGTTGACGTTTGGCCAGTCTTTGCTATTGAGAACACACACACACACAGCGGAGGGATCGGATTGCGCTGAGTGACGCCGCGAGGTTTTAAAGGGACAAGCTGCTCTGAATGCTGATGTTACTACCGCCACCGCGCCCCCCCCACCCCAAACACACACACACACGCGCCACCACGCAAACGTGACGTCACCGCACGACCCCGGAATTCCCTGACAGCGCAAACTGCAGCTCATCCCGCACACGCGCTGTACTTTGGCACGCTTTAGTGCGGTAGTATGCGGTTTAGGACATTCTGTCTCTAGCCCATGCATCCCGCTAATCTGCGTTTCTGTCCCACTGTGTGCGTGGACTCGTGACCAGCCTCCAGACAGCTTCAGTCGAGAGTGCACTTCCACCTCCACTACTATGTCTACCGGTCACAGGACACGGTAATCTCTCCTAAACGCCACTAACAGAGCAGACCTGGACTCATATAAAACAATGTGCTTATTGCCTGTACACACTAACAACTGCGCAAGGTCGAGTTCATAATGAAAGAGTACTTACAACCTAGAACAGCAATGTTTAAGGTTTAAAATGTTTCATATATTTATAATAAAAATAAAAAAGAAGAAGAAGGAGGAGGACAAGGCAGTAGGTAATAGTGTAGGTAATAGTATTCTACACAGGGTCGCAGGGAGCCTGGAGCCTATCCTAGGGAGCTGGGGCATGAGGCGGGGGACACCCTGGACGGGGTGCCAACCCTATTGTAGGCAACAATCGCCCACATACACACTCTAAATGCTAATCAGCCTACAAGTCTTTGGACTGGGGGAGGAAACCGGAGCACCTGAAGGAAACCTCCGAAAAGCAGGGAGAGCATGCAACCTCCACACACACAGGGCAGAGGCAGGATTTGAGCCCCCAACCCCGGAGGTGTGAGGCAAATACCCTAACCACTAAGCCACCATGCCCACCCACAATGGTCAATATGTCACCGGTAACTTAGGACATAGTTAGGGCTGGGCAATAGACTGGGCAATAGACATATACCAATGGGGTCTGTAAAGTGTAACCAGTGTGGTTTTTTTTTTGTTACAGTGCAACAAATAACCATCATCAAAGTTATTTATATTTATGATTGGAGTTCTCATGGTTATTAGCCAGTATGACTGGTCACATGAATCTAATCTGAACCTCAATAACTCAAAAACAAGCACGCTTATAAATATCAGTGTGGACTTAATTTGGTTTGTCAGTAAAATGTTCACAAATAAAAACTCATGGCTCCAATCAATAACACAATATGTTCAATAAAAAAGAGCCTCATATTTATATTATTAGTATATAAACACTTAAATTATGGTCATGAAATAAATTTGTAATGAGTGGGTTAAAGAGGTCTCTGGCTGCAAAAAAAAAAAAAAAAAAAGTTAGAAAAAAGGTGGAGTTTATGTCTTTTGTAGCGTTAATTAGATTAATATAATTTTAGAGGAACAGTGTTCGTCACAGGGGAAAATGTTCCTCTGCAGTTCCTTCTTACAGTGTGTGATATGAATTACACCACAGTATGGTTTTCTGAGAAGACTGAATATCATCAGTACTGATTTAGCAATATTACAGCATTGAGTAGCTGACTGGACATTGTGTGTGAGTGAGTGAGTGAGTGAGTGAGTGAGTGAGTGTGAGAGAGAGAGAGAGGTGGACACACAAGAAGACAGGCAAACACATTAAAACAGAATTAGAAGGTCAGTGGGAACATCACACATACTGAACTGCTACAGAAAGTAAAATAATGATTTAAACTGTCCCTGTGCATTAAGCAGTGAAGTCAGATGTGATTTTGAATGTGCTCTAAACACGACAGACTTTGCTTTGTTGGCATTTGGAGTTGAGTTGCGGCCCAGTAATGACAAACAGACGCTGCGGTGTGTGTGTGAGCTCAACAGTGTCCCACGCTGCCCAGGACTGAACGTTATATTTAGCTCCGTTACATCAGCGACTACGAGACATAACAGACCGGCTGAACCACGGGAGTGTGTCACGAGAACTTGGCGTCTTAGACAGAAACGGAAGAAAACCGCACAAACACACACAGAGGAAGTGAGCGAAGCTGAGCAAGATGCCCAACATGGACAACAGCAGATGTAACGATGCTCCACCCCCTAGCCAACCCCTTCCCCATCCACCCCCACTTCCCCATGAAGTAATATCCTACTGACCTCCTGGCCTAGCCAAAAGGACTCGTCCTCTTTTTCCTTTTGATCAGTGCCAAAGTGTGTGCGTGTAAGAGAGAAGGAGCACGACAATATGTGTGAGAGACAGACACATATTTAATGTGTGTGCGTGTGTTTGTGTGTTGTATCAAGGGGTGCCATGGACAGGAAAGAGGAAGTTCTTTGATGGCTGGGGAATACCACATACACCACCCCCCCCCAATATGTAACTATGGAGGAAATGTTTCTCTCTGTGTGTGTGTGCGTCCACTTGTGCATACATGAATGTGTGTTAATCACCAATGTTAACATTCCTGCTCTCTCAGAGTCTATTGTAATCAGCAT
>JANDJT010000206.1:20559693-20576117 GCA_024331685.1 Stegophilus panzeri | reverse complement strand
AACATTTACTTTCATCTTCCCCGTGATTGTGGTTGTGTACTGAACCAGACTGAGAGATTAAAGCCTCAGGAAACCTTCGCAGGTGTTTTGAGTTAATTATCTGATTAGAGATCTTCTCATTATAAATTCTTTATCCTGATATTTTGAGATACTGGATGTTTGATTTCCGTGAGCTGTAAGCCGTAATCATCGAGATTAAAAAAAAAACAAAAACGCTTGAAATATTTCACTTTGTGTAACGAATCTAGAATATATGAAAGTTCCACTTTTGGAATTTAATTATGGAAAGAAAAAAAAAAGCTTTTCCATGATATTCAAATTTTTTTAGATGCGCCTGTGTGTGTGTGTGTGTGTGTGTGTGTGTGTGTGTATTTGCTGTACAGCTCCTTCTCTCTCCTCCAAAGTCTGACAGTCTCACCCTAACTCCGTACATGATGTGTGTTCACTGAATTGCTCTTTTATCATGTTCACCTTCCATATAAGTGTACAAGTACTGACCGTTGCCATAATTTGTCACTTTCACTACTCACTACCTGTCTCAATAATCGCATATTTGTATAATAGTCATAAGGTGATTTTTATTTATTTGTTTGTTTGTTTATTTTTAGCGAGGAGTCCATCTAAATTCTTGTGAGAATGAGACCTAGGGTGCGTCTCAATCATCTGCCTAGCTCCCTAACACGAGGTCGGTCTCTGTCACGGTACTCCAAACAGGATCGTAGGCTCGCTAGTGCATTTATTAAAATCATTAAACACTTAAAAGTCATTAGACTCAAACAAACCGTATATAGAACATCAGATAAAATAAAAAATTCGTTAACTTAAGTAATCATTTCAGAGCCACAACAACGTTGACAAGCTACTTACGCTTGTAGACGAAGTTGCCTGAGAGTTCGGCCGCCTTTTTTTTCGAGCTTCAGAAAACATGACGTCATTTCCAGTATGGGAATGGTAATGGTCCGCACTTATATAGCGCTTTTTCAACCGTAGCGGTTCCAAAACGCTTTATACTGGTTCTCATTCACCCTTTCACACACACACACACACACCAATGGTAGCAGAGCTGCCATGCAAGGCACTAACTTGCCATCAGGAGCAACTTAGGGTTCAGTGTCTTGCCCAAGGACACTTCGGCATGTAGAGTCACGTGGGCGGAGAATCGAACCACCAACCCTACGATTAGTGGACAACCTGCCACAAGTTAGCGCCTTGCATGGCAGCTCTGCTACCATTGGTGTGTGTGTGTGTGTGTGTGTGTGTGTGAGTGAATGGGTGAATGAAAACCAGTGTAAAGCACTTTGTAGAACCGCTAAGGTTAAAAAAGCGCTATATAAGTGCAGACCATTTACATGTTATTCGGTATAATTTGATGTGTTCTGCTGTGTTAGAGTCGTTTATTTATTTGACTTTGAGCTCCAGGTCTACTGAGTTAACGCAGACTTATTTCCGTAGCTGAACCTGAGCTGATATATCACAGAATACGGCAGCAGAAAGGATAGAGACAGACAGAATGATGGAATGATAGAAAAGTGGGCTAAAACTGGATATAGCGAACACGGCATCGGTGATATCGTTGCATAAGAGGATTGGGAGAACTAACTAACTAAGTATTATGGAAGAAAGGACATTGACATGACAAATGAGGTTATTATATGTATTTTACAAATATAAACTTCACAAAACTGTCTGTACGATCTATACAATCGCGTTTTTTGTATTTTCAATACATGGATCAGAAATATTGCCTGTCCCTGTACATAACCTAAACAAGATGGTCCAGAGACAAACAGGGTATTGAGGGGGGGGTGCCAATACTTTGTGCACCGCTAAACATGCCTTACAGTCTGTAATTGTACACCTACAAAGTGACCTCTATGGATAGTGGACCTAATAAATTGTCATTTCAGTGTATGTGTGTGTGGAGGATTGTGTATTCACTGCCTCGTCTTCCCAGTGCTTAGAACCCTAGCGAATGCTGGTTCTCCTAAATGAAATCCACACTAACGGCATGCTCACTCCAACTGAATGGACTCTGGAGGAGACAGTGCACCATACTCACCGTGTGTGTGTGTGTGTGTGTGTGTGATTACATGGTGGTGACAGGTGTAGACTAAAGTGTCATGTCTGTGTGCCTCTATACAGTTAGGTGTGTAGGCTTTGGTGCTTATGTACATAACACCTTTGACCTTTGACTCCATGACACTTGTTCCTTAGCTCTGACCCCGTCGGCTCCGCTGGCTCTGATGCCTCCTCCTCCTGCGAGCCCACACACCTCCACCGTGTCCAAACTCCAGATGCAGCTCCACCTACACGAGCTCAAGCAGAACGCCACTGACCTGCGCAAGCAGCTCGCCCAGCTCCGCAAGATGCAGGTAACACACACACACACACACACACACACACACACACACACACACACATCACTCTCTGCCTTTGTACTCGTCATGTTTGTCTAGTTGAACAATTTAGTTAAACAATTTAGTCATTTCCAACGAGTCACTAAGGTGAATGAGTCATTTAGGTGAACGATTCAGTATCTGAGTCATTCTTATAGTCTGGTTGTTGCTGGAGGGCTTCACATTTATTCTCACTGACTAACAGCATATAACTAACAGATGGAGAACTGACTGAACATATCCACTGAGCCAAAAGTATTCCTGAAATGTATTTAACATCCAAGATTCCAGAAACAGATTCATGTTCACGAACCAAATGACTCAATTTGTCAATTTGACTCACACACTGAACTCGGATGAGACGTTCCAAGAACTCACTGGTATAGGGTTTTGGTTTTTTTCCTAATAGCTTATACCACAGCGCTGTTAAATTCTCAAATCTGATTGGTTGATTGAAATTGTTCACATTCTGAAATGTACATGTAAGGAGATGTTTAGTTAACGATTATGGAAGGAGTCTCCAGTGCCAGCGCTTTGTAAGAGGTAATGTAGCTGTCTGTGTTGGCAAACCGCTGTGGAATAAGAGGAATAAAACACTTCGGGTCACTGTGTTATTTTAAAAGAATCACCTATGGGTGAAATTTCACATTTGGCTTTGTTGTCATTGATCATTTTCCTGTAACAGCACACCACCAGGTGGTTTATTCCTTACTTAATGTTTTACTAAAGCTTTGGCCTTGCTAGCACAGGGCAGAAGTGTTGGGAAAATCTGAAGAAAATAAATCTGAAACAGGTCTTGAACGCTTCTGACACATTGAGGTCTTTCTGAACCCGAGAGTTTCTGCAAGCTTAAAAAGAAATCAGTGATTGGGTTTCTCGAGACGCAGAACCGTCATCCCAAAACTACGGGCATCTCTGTCAAGCCTCGTCAAAAACGGATAAAACACACAGACGGAACAAGCAGGAGGGATGTTCAACCACACACTGAGAGTTTTCGACAGTAATTGAAACAATAAAAATGATTTATTTTGAAATTGTGAGTGGAAGCAGGGTGGGGGTTAATTTTGTATTGTTTTGCTGTCTCTTTGGGGACGTAATGTCCTCCCGGCACTGTGGAGGAGTTGTGCTCAAAAGCAAGAATCTCGGTGTAAAGGATGGATTTTGGTTTGGATGACTCGGTATTTTAATAGTTATCTGTGTTAGTTTAGCACTCCAAATATCTGTATCTGTATTTAAACTGGAAGTGGGTGTGGCCTAAACCCACAAGGCCTTTTTTTGGGGGGGGTCACACACACACAAAAAAAAACCTCAAAACAAAACACATAACCACTATATGCGCAGTATGTGAGGTGCCAAAACTTTTGCATATTCCTGAATACACACAATGTGCTGTATCTACAGTTGGGTGAGGAATGGCCTATACACTTGTCATTCCCACTGACGGAGGCATAGTTTCTGTTCCTCCATGAATGAGGCATCTCTATGTCTTTAGTATCACTGAAGGAGGTGTAGCCTCTGTACAAGTCCGTCCCACTGAAGGAGGTGTGGCCTCTGTACCTGTAAGACTCACTGAAGGAGGTGTGGCCTCTGTACAAGTCCGTCCCACTGAAGGAGGTGTGGCCTCTGTACCTGTAAGACTCACTGAAGGAGGTGTGGCCTCTGTACAAGTCCGTCCCACTGAAGGAGGTGTGGCCTCTGTACCTGTAAGACTCACTGAAGGAGGTTTGGCCTCTGTACAAGTCCGTCCCACTGAAGGAGGAGTGGCCTCTGTGCCTGTAAGACTCACTGAAGGAGGTGTGGCCTCTGTGCTTTCAGTAACAGTGAAGGAGGTGTGGTTTCTGTACCCGTAAGTCTCACTGAAGGAGGTGTGGCCTCTGTACTTGTCAGTCCAGCTGAAGGAGGCGTGTCCTCTCTGTCTCTCAGAGACAGGAGAATTAAGATGGAACAGCAGAAATGAGAGCAACACGATTGGTGTCAATTCTCCTGGAGCAGAGATCAAGGCGAAAAAGCCAGTGCTGATTTAGCCAATTACCCGCGTGAGCTCGTGGATCTGAATGTGAGCCGTGACCTTTGACCTTGCAGCATAGCCTGAGAAGATGAGAAGGTGTGTAAAAAAATATGTGAGGCTCATGAATTATTCAGCAAACATATTCACAAAAAAACATCGGGTACACAGACGTGTAGACGAGCCTGCATGCAAGCAAACACACACACACACACACACACACACACACACACACACACACACAGAGAGCAGTTTGGTCTGGGTTTAGCCAAAGTGGTGGCTTATTTCAAATGACCCATTACTTGTGATCTCAGCTTTATGTCAAAGAGCACAGACATGCAAAAAAACAAAACAAAAAAAAAAGTACAAAGGTCTGTTAAAGTAAACAGAAACAAAGAGCTGAGGTGAAGAGAAAAGTACACACACATGGTGTGGTGTAGTGTGTCGTGGTGGTCTTTGTTCTGACTCCTGCATGTGCGACACGATAATTCACCATGGAGACGATCACGCCGTACATGTCACTATGGAAACAGATGACATAATGCACTACAGGATGCCCTGCACTTCACATGTGTACAGTTCTCTGCTGCATTATGTGGTCTGAGTGCTGTGACACACCAACACCAAACTTAACTCACCAGGAAAGTCAGGGAAAAAGCATTATTCATGGGAAAAAGCATTTCTCTCAAATTATGGACCACTGTACTTAATAGTACATCAAAATCACACACCAACTTCTAGTATTGGTATTTATAGAGGCAAGCTGTTATCATGCTACTCACCGAGGTTTGGGACGAAGCCAAATAAAAATGGCTAGCTACCATTTTCAGACCATTTCTCTTGTTCTGTATAAACACTCTGGTCATTTTGGAGATGTCGAAGTTGAATTTTCACAAATACGTCTCCAATGACCTCTTAAAATAGTTCACTCTGAGGTCATTCACTGCTGTCACTGCCACATCTGTCCCTTAAATATGCCCCAACTCCAAAAGTGGTTTAAATGACCATATTAGACGCTGTTGGACCCCATAAGCTGTCCACTTGTAATCAGATCACCTGAGAAGGACTAAAGATTATGAATAAAGCCTGAAATACTCATTATGTATCTCCTCTTGATTGTTCTGCTAGTTTAAGTTCTCTTCACATGCACCGAATTGCTAGACTAAATATCCAATCAGATAACCAACCTCTGACGCAGATTCTGTGCTGACGAGAGCTGATAGGCACCAACTCAATACTACAGGCCCTGATGCTCAATGCCCAACTTCTGCTTGGTGTATCAGGGCCTTTAGAACACATTTAGGGGCAGTTTACATGACAACGTTTTCAACTAAAAACAGAAAAATTTTCATGCCCTGAAAACGCAAACTTTTGAAAACAGGTTTAAAAGTGCAAGTTTTTGAAAACGATGCCGTTATCGTCTCCGTGTAAACGTACAAAAATGAGAATTTGTGAAAACGATGATGTCATGCGCACGTGTATTACGTGTTCAGTCTATAGGCATGCGTGTGAGTACTTCAAAAGAACACGTGAGACATTCAAAACTACAATGTCGGACTACAGGATTGTGTTTGTGCTGCTCACGATTTTGAGTTTATTGACGCTTCTCCAGCAAAGTGTAGATTTACTGCATCATTACTACAACCAGCGGAGACGCATTTGTTACATACGCCATAGTATTAACCCACATCTATGCCGACGAGGGGTATTCAAAACCTTATAATTATCTTTGTAATTGTCTGTTTTGGAGAATATCTGTATCCTTTTATTGCTAATAAAATATAGAAAGCAGACTGACTGCCAGTGTCTCACTATTTGATTTGTATTTGCCGATTTTGTTCCATTTTGGTACAGTGATGGTCAATTATTACTTAAAGATGCAGTATTTCGATTTTTTCAGTATTTAAAAATGAACAAGCTTTGTTAACAGAATTCTGACCTGGAGCACAAGAAAAGCTAAAAGATGTGGTTGAAGACAGAAAAGTCCATTTCAGCAATGAAAAAACTTCATGCACATTTTATGTACTGTAAATTATATTACATTAGGGACGTCTCAGGATTTATTAACCAAGAAAAATAAGCAGAATCTATGCTTGACAAGTGTAAGTTTTCACAATGAATAATTTTCCAAGTCTAACTATCGAGATTCTAAGTAACTGGAGACAGAACTACTTTGTGTACTCCACGTAGATCATAAACCATTGAAATCATTTGAGAAATGTAAACGTTATTGTGGTTTTTATCCAGAAAACCAGTCCCCCCCCCTCCATTGTATTTGTTTATAGGGCAGTCTTGCCCGGATCAATATGGTGGACACGCTGACATGAATGCTTATGAGCGTTTCTTATGAGAGTTTCTTTACAAAGTGACCTCGCCATCTACTGGCCTGGCATGCATAATGCAGTGTTTTTAGTCGTTTTCGCAGATCCGCGTGAACAGGGATCGTTTTGACGACGTTGTCGTCTGTACACGATGCTTTTCAAAACTGCAAAGGAAACACTTTTCCGTTTTTAGAACATCGTTGTCGTGTAAACGTACTGTCAGATTTAATCCACCATAACGCAAACATTTGAGAATACATCTTTTATTATCTGACGTATGATTGTCAGGTGATCTTCACAATTCCAAGATCCCATTGCGATACTGTGTTCTGTATTAGATACTTTAAATTCATGTTTGGGCTACTTTATATAGTATACGTGCGACACTTTAGCATGCGAGACATTGTGTTTTATGGTCACTGTTGCAGTGCAGTGGATATCGTAGTCAGCTGAGTCATCAAATATACAACTAGCACAAAAACAGAAGGAAATGGAGTGAAGGTCATGGGTCAGACACCCTGTGCACATGGTAAGCATGCCATACTTACTTGGCATGCTATAGAAGATCCTAATAAAATCCTAACAGTATCTTATAACAGATAAACGTGTTCCCTGTGTCAGATTATATGATGAAGAACATCTAACAATAGGCCGGAGTTTATTAAAACTGTTAAATCTTTTATGCTCATCAGTCAGGGTGAGCCGAGCTTGTGCAGAAAATTAGGCCTCTGGATAATAGTGGGAATGTTATACCTACAGAAAACACCTTGTAAATGGTGAGGAAGAGGAATCTGGGGAAAAAGAAAGGTACTTGAGGCATTTTTTTCCTAGTGCGAGACAAAACAAAATGCTCTTCTTTTAAATCCTGTGTTTTGTTTACAGTTTTCAACACCACCACCATATCTGTGTCATCAAAAGTTATGAGTTGTGTGTATTAATGGGTTTGAGATGAGCATCATCGCAACAGGTACAATTTCTGACAAAACTTTGTCATTGGCTTCTTTAATCATGGCACTAAACTGGTCTCTGGCGATCACGTCACATTATGCCATCTTAACTCACACCTAAAGAATTTTTTACAGGGTGAGATTTCTCAAAATCGGTCCAAAAACGATACAGTGTTAACTAAGGCACACACACTATCTGCTTCTCGAAGCGCTTTCGTTTGCAGAATTGGGTTACGGAGATGAAAAACAGACTGATCGAGCCAGTGTATACAAACATACACCTGACCTGACCTGTTCTACTTCTAACACGCAATGCCAACAGTCCAGTCCTACTACTGCCCTGCCTCATTTGTGTGAGTGTGAGTGTGTGTGTGTGTGTGTGTGTGTGCGCATGTTTGTGTAGGCTGGAGCAAGGCAGAATGATCTACTATTATACACCTGTCTGTTCCTGGGGGAGGAGCCTGACGCAGGACAGAGAAAAAGGCAGTGAACACATGCACGTATTTTTTTTTTTTGTTCATGACTGCAAAAGAGACAAGTGTATGTATGTGTGATCTAGATCTATATTCGATCTAGAATTAAAATGAAAAACTATGTAGCTTAGGGTTTAAAGGAAAGAGATGGCAGGAGAACGAATGAGCCATTGAGACAGAAACACAATGAAGGAGAGAGATACGTGGAGATCGTGAGGGAGAGCGAGACAGAAGCAGAGAGAGTGTGTGTGTGTATGAGCAGGAGGGGGAGGGTTACTCTAGGACAGCAGAACCCAATGACATGACACAGATGCACAGAGCTACTGCGGACTGCTGGGAGAGGGGGATGGGGCGAGCAAGTGAGAGGGAGAGAGAGAGGAGGAGGAGGAGGAGGGTGTGAAATCACACTGCTGTTCTATTTAACACTCCCCAAGAGCACACACACACACGCACACACATGTACACACCCAGCGGGGGGCACCACTATAGCTGCAAGCAAATGGCTACATATAAACATCCCAAACAAAACAGCGTGTGCGCGCGCGCGCACACACACACACACACACACACACACCTGCTACTGCTCCACAAAACAAATGGGAGAAACGTAATGCAATGCCACTGAACTATCCCCCCCCCCAATAAAACACGCGTACACACACCTCATGACTCAAAATCTCACACCTGCTCAGGCCCTGAGGGAGGTCACTTATCAAAATTACCCCTACCACGCATACACACACACACACACACACACACACACCACAGAAAAACAAGGTCCCATACACCACTGGATCCTGACATTTTATTTATGAGGTTAAATGTGTAGTATCTACATGCTCCCTACCCTGCTTCCTGCTCATTCCGGCTCTTTGACTCTCTCGATATCTTCATTTCTACCAATTTCTTCCCTATAAATGTCATTTTTTATACTCAGTTTGAAACAATGCACAAAATTTGATTGAGTTGCGAGATTGATCTAGCTCAGCATTTCTGCCTGATGATAGCTGAGGATGGAAAAGGGGTGGAGGTGGGGAGGGGGGGTGAAACATGACATGATATTATTGCCTAAATTTTTTTGTTGCTTGTTGCCACATACATGGTGGAAGAAATTAGAATAAAGAAATAATAAATTTGCTTGGCTAATTCTTTTTATTATTATATTTTAGATATTACCAGAGACATGAATTAACACTGTAAAAAAAAAAATAGACGTGTTTTTGTCTTTTTGAGACTCACAAGATCAGCAACACTGGGAAATCCCTGAGGATGTGAAGCAGAGACAAAGCGACCATTAAATGCTCTAACACGTTTCTTAGAAAATTCTACCCTGCTTACAGCATACATGCTCCTGCCCCTATCACACTACATACCTGCACCACCCACATGTGCACACACAGACACACACTCCTTACATAAGAGGTGAGAGCTGAGTTTAATACTGGACTAAACAGCAGCATATGGAGAGAGTTACAGCAGACAGGATGAGACAGTCAGAGACAGAGAGAGAAAGAAGAAAACAGTGTGAAAGAGAAAGGAATAGCAGAGAAGCCTACAGACACACACAACATACATTGGTCTCAAATCTCTCATCGATTGGCATGATGCCACCCCCCCCCTCCCCCATCAATAGTGTAACCCAATAGGTTCAATCCCATGACTCCATTTCAGTAATTCGAGATGCACATCCATGATGGGTCAGTCAGGTCACACAGGGGTCATGACCCAGAATGCATCAAGACAGGAGTGCCTTTCGGAGGAGTTCAATACTGGAAGCGTTTAGTTTAATAAGAACGGTTGGTTGGTGTGGTGTGTGTGTGTGTGTGATGTGATATGGTTGGAGAGTATGACGATATTGAACGTGGGAGCTGTGTGTAAGTTTTGTTTGTCTTCTCCAGTGGGATGTTACGTCAGAAAAAGGAAAAACTGAAGCCTGACAGCTGACAGCGATACAGAAACACACACACACACACACACACACACACACACACACCAGAAAATTGCTTTTTTGAGCTTGTCAGACAAGCTGAAGTACAGAACCTACAAACAAAAGGAGGACTCTGAAGAGGTGAGCAAAAAGGGAGGCGAGGGAAAAGAACACATGGAGGCAGATCAAAGGGCGGCAGTGGAGAATTAGAGACATGACAAAACTCCAAGCTGCAACCACAACAGCATGTGTTTTCAGAACCTAGTAGTTTTTGAAAGTGGCATTCAGCCTCTAAACCTCTTCTGGTTATGGCTGTGCTAGGATCAGGAAATTTCTGTCCATCTCTGTCAGTTATTTTAGTGCTGGGCTCAGAAGGCAGCTGGGGGATGTTCCACAAACATGCAGCATCAAAATAAGAATTCAACTTTAACCTTTCTCCCACTGGTGAAATCACATGCATACACACACGTGCTGATCTGAGTGAGCACTGTGTACTTGGGGTGGATGATGCATGTGATACTTAAATTTTATCCATGCAATAACTTTGTCCATACAGTAACAAGTAGCTAATTGGATGCTGAAATCAAATTTCGCGCATTGAAATGGGTATATATGCAGATGTTCGATAAAAATGGATCGACCTTTATTTCAAATCATGGCGCTGCTGTTTGCAGGGTGTGTGTGTGTTTGTGTGTGTGCGCGCGCATGTATTAATCTCATGTATCGTTACATGATCTTTTTACCATAACCCCCAACCACCACTGTGCATTACCCTATCCTCAGTGGATCTGGGAGGGGCAGGAAACACAGGTGTGGATCTGAGCGATCAGGTTACATGGTAATGATAATGATATGTGAGTACAAGTGTGTGTGTGTGTGTGTGTGTGTGTGTGTGTGCGCGCATGTCTGCTGGAGAGAGTATGGCTTTCCAAGAACTAACCTAAACAAATAAAAGCCCTGTCTGTCACAGGAATCATGTGCACACTCAGCAGCTTCTCTCTTTCACTCTCCCTCCATATGACCTCAGAAAAAAGGGATGGTATTTCTCAGTGATCTGTCCCTTCTCCGCTGTGGGGTTTAAATCTCTGCGCTCGCCCATGTAAGTCCCCATCTCCCTGATGTTTAAACGAAGTGTGTCTGCCTGTTCCTCCCTCCCCCTATTCCCCTTCACCCAAAGAACACAACACCAGCCAAGCAAGCAACACCACCCCTCCCCCATGCTCGTTCTCTCTCTCTCTCTCGCTCTGTTTCTCATGTCTCCTTTTCTTCTCCAGCAGCACACTCAATCACACCCCCCCTCTCTCCCCACCCCCAACCGCTTCTCTCTCTCCATTCCACTGAATGCACAATCCTTACTTCAGGCAACCAGGCTGGGCCTGAGGGGCATGAGTGCAGACACACAAACACACCTTTCTGTGTGTGCACATCTGCAGAAGAAGAGACGCCCATCAAAGACAGAAACAAGAGGTACCATACAAGGCCTTGTCTCGCTTTTAACCACTGTGTATTCCCTTAATATCATCAACATGACCCACATTTCAGTCCTCATATCATCTGCAGAAAAGTGATATTACAACTGAGAAGGTGGGAACAGTAGTCAGACGGGACTAGCTGGTAACGCTTCTATCAAACGAGAATGTAGGCTAAAAGCAAAATTGGCCTGAAGGCCACACACACACACACACACACACACACACACACACACACATACACACACACATACACACACACACAGATAGGAGCCGGCACTTGCCAAGCTACATCAGATCTGTTTTCGGAACAGACACACACGTGCCGGTCTGTTATTAGCTACTGTGAGAATGAGAAGGGAGCCAGCACGGAAACTGAGAGTGAGAGAGATTACAAGAGAAAGGCGAGAGAGACTGTGGAGGGGGAGTAATCGAGGATGTTCTTCTGGAGATAATGAATGAATGAATAAATGAATGATCAGTGAAAGAGGGGGCAGTTTAGCAGGACAATTCCCTGGGGGGTGGGTGTGTGTGGGGGGGGCTAATGGCATACTAACACAGAGTTCAGAGATTTGTGATGTAGGTGTGTGTGCATGTGTGTGCGTGGGGATCGTGTTACAATTGATAATGACACTGATGTGAAACATTCTGCTGTTGTTGTTTTTTCTTCACTTGCTTAAGTGGATTGATTTACTGAGGTGAAGACATGACTTACACACCCATGTCCCTGGCACAAGTGTTCATCTTCTCTCACACACACAAAAACACACACACACACACACACACACACACACACACACTCCCTTGATTAACCAGAACACTCCAGGATGCCGGTAAACGACACAGGCAATGCCAAGCACATATACACACGCACATACAAACCACAAACATGCACACTGGAGCCAGAGCACAAATACAACACACACACACACACACACATAATATGTGACTAACAATAGTCAGCGGAGTGCTAAGGTTCACACCGATTATCCCACAGTCCAAAGAACAAATGTATTTCCACTTCCTGCTTCATTTACTGACCAAAAATAAAAAGTGAGCAAACAAACAAACAAACAAAAAAAATTCAGCCACAAATTCAAAAACAGGCAAAAGGTTAATCAAGAACCAACCTGTGCAGCAAAGCAATCATGCAGTCTGCATAAAAAGAAAGAAAAATGAGAAGAAGAAAAAGGAGAGCTTAACAGAGAGAGTAAAACGTGTGACAGTCCATCTAACCAGAACAGCCTGCACTACAAGCTTCCTTTGTGCAGCATTAATCCTGAAAAGCCGACTCCAACTTTTCTCTCTCCCCGGCTTTCTGGCTCTTCCAGATTTGCTGACTTTGCTTGAGTCATGCATGCTTTGTTTCAAGGCAAAAAAAGAAATAAATAAATGACACTGCACGAACAAGTCGTGTAAAAAGAACCACAACAGGAGAGAAAGAGAGAGACAGAAAGCAGCGTGGCTTACCGTGGATTTAAATGTCCAGTCCCTGTTCACACAGGCGCACTAATTCCACAGCGTGTTTGGGGAGTCACAACTCGCACACAGTCCAGCTCAGCAAATCTGTGCTCCTGTTTTCCCTTTAAACCAGCAGCAGGCTTCTCTACCTGCCCCCTTACACACACATAAATGCACGCATGCAGCAACACATAAAAACATGTGAAAGCTGACAGTCCAGAGGTGAAATTCCACCTGAATGCAAACAAATCATAAATACACACAACACACAGGCTCTCTCTCTCTCCTCTCTTTCTTTCCCTTCTTCTGCCTCTCTCACTCCCCCTCTCTCTCACACACACATACACACGCTCTCTTTCTTTCTGGCTTTTCTCCATTCACCAGTCAAACAAAGAAAGGAGCTGAGCTCTCTCTCGCTCGCTCTCTCTCTCACACACACATACATACATATACACACACACACACACACGCGCGCGCGCGCGCACGCACGCACACACACACACACCCCCATACATACATACACAGAGCTTCTAAGCCCAACCCCCGCTGTAGGCCTCTGCCTCTCCATTTTTTCATGCCTATTTCTAAACAGCCCCTCCCCCATGGCCGTCACCCCTCTCTCCTCTATCCTCCCTGTCTCCACTCGCCCGCCTCCCCAGTCCCTCTCTCCCTCCCATCCTTCTCACCATGCACTCTCTCTCTCTCCCTCTCTCTCCCTCTCTGCGTGTCAAGCAGATGGGATTGAAGATGGGATTGCTGGAAAGTGGAAGAAACACTTTACGCTCTTCCTTTCATTATAGCTCTCTTGTAAGTGTAAGAATGACTTACAAAACATATTTAAAGGTGCAGTTTGTAATTAAAAATAAATAAATAAATAAATTCTAGACCAATAATAATCATCTAGTTGTAACCAGACCACAGGAAAAGTATGTCCTACAATGTTGCCATACAATGGATCAGGCTAGATTTTTTTTGTTTCAGGCTTTTGTTTATCGTTTCTGGCCCTGAAATTAGCTCCACCCCCAGCCAGTATTGACCTACTCAGCTCTTTTAGTTAAAAAGCAACTGCAAAGATGTACATAGTTTTATGAGAGCGGGTGTGCAAAGAACAACGCCTTTCACACCTGTATACTTTACACAGGAATTCCATATAAAGTATTTAAGTGTTAAGTATGAATGCAAATGAATCCTAACATGGCAATCGACCAGGACAAGCTCTAATACAGCTTTCTAGAAGTTATCTGAAGGGTACTTGTGTAAACAGTTGATATGTTCCAGAGGGGGGAAAAAAAGGAGGATGATGCTCTGACATTGTTTAAGGTGACTGATTTAAAACATTAGCACAGTGACGGTTCAAGAAGGACAGAAGACGCAGGTGATAAACAAATTTATTTGTTTGGCATGTAAACAGCACCAAATCCATCGTGAGATTTGTTACAGGTCACATCCTATGTAAACGTGAAGGCGTACATCCTAGTAAAATACCATTTGAATTCACAGCAAGTGACTCGAAAATGACAAACTGCCCCTTTAACTAGTCCAGACAAAAGCTAGATGTTTGTGGAGACTGCACATGCATGGCAACAGACTGCAGACACTGCCACAGCTGCAAGAATATGTACAATTATGTGGATAACACCCACACAGACACCCACACATACAGACACCCACATGCTTCTATGTAATAGTGTGTGTAGGTGCACAATGCTGGTGCAGCTGTGGTAAAGAGTGCATGGGTATGAGAGGGAGACTTTAAAGACACAGCTGTTTTACAGTGTCTACAACATTTTCCCTACTGTTACAGACAAAAATAGCTCTTTTTCTGTACACACACACACACACACACACACACACACAAAGACAGCCACGTGCAGTTAAGCTTCACACCGTGGAAGTCCGGATGCAGTGACCCTTATGGAAATCCTGCTAACTCACACTGCAGTGAAATTATTCACAGCTTCACAGATAATACAAAGAAACACAGTTCACTTATTAGGGGTGGGAATCTCTAGGCACCCCACGATTCGATTACAATTCAGAGGGCTGCGATGTGATGATAAAACGATTATCGATGCATCTTTTTTTTCTATTGACTAATTCAACAAAACCCAGAAGTGTGCCAAATCGCCATTACTGCTGTGGCGATCCCTCCTCTGAAAATAGTTTTGTATGACTCCTTTGTACCCGAATTTGACAGCTTTTAAGTCTGTCGTTTTTGTGTAAACCGAGTTAGAACGGAGACTTGTCACAAATGTGTTAGAACTGTGACAGATCCCCCCTACTATCGTGTGTCACCTAATGGAGGCTGAGACGGATGCAAGTGCAGAGAAGAGCTTTATTGAAGAGAGGCAGGCGGATAAATCCAAAACATGGAACACAGGCGTGGTCAAAAACAGGCAAAGGGTCAGGCGATCGGCAAACGGATATAAACGAGATTGAGGGAGAATCAAATAACGAGGACGAGAATAGGATCAAAACTATGGCAGGTAAACGAGGAGCAAGGGTGGGAACACTCACGCGGTACTTCGCACCGCATATAGACACACGATGAGTTTAAATAACAAACAATCAAGGGTGAACACAAAACAGATGAGACTAATGATGGCACATAAGGGAACAACCAATGAC
This sequence comes from Stegophilus panzeri, assembly GCA_024331685.1. Lineage (NCBI taxonomy): Eukaryota > Metazoa > Chordata > Actinopteri > Siluriformes > Trichomycteridae > Stegophilus > Stegophilus panzeri. The sequence goes on along the minus strand of JANDJT010000206.1, from coordinate 20,560,490 downwards.
AAAACAGGGCTGGAGACAGGACAGAAATCATTACAAATGCATGTGTCAAAAGTAAACAAAGTCATTGTCACTGAAACCCGGAAGCGCAAGCTCCAGAATCGTCCACATCGCAATGCGTCTAAGAATCAAATTTTCCCCCCTCCCTTATCACTTATACAAAGCTAGACAGATAGAAAGAGATTAGCTATTTTATTCCCCCTCCCCCCCCAATACCATCAGCATTATTACAACCCCAATTCCAAAAAAGTTGGGACATTGTGTAAAATGTGAATAAAACCAGAATGCAATGATTTGAAAATCTCATAAACCCATGTGTGTCACAATAGAAAACACATCAAATGTTTAAACTGAGGAAATGTACCATTTTAAGAAAGAAATAAGGTAATTTTGATGGCTGCAACACGTCTCAAAAAATGGGGGCAACAAAAGGCCGGAAAAGTAAGTGTTACTAAAAAGAAACAGCTGGAGGAACATTTTTGTAATTAGGTTAATTGGCAACAGGTCAGTAACATGACTGGGTATAAAACGAGTATCTTAGAGAGGCAGAGTCTCTCAGAAATAAAGATGTGACAGAATCTGGAAGAAAGCAGATGTTGCTCTAAAACCTGTATATACCTTTCAGCATTGATGGTGCCTTTCCAGATGTGCAAGCTGCCCATCCATAGACACTGCCCATCCATAGTCCCTCTCCTCTTTAGTTTAGAGGACGCAGCGTCCATAGTTTCCAAAAAGAATTTAAAATTTCGATTCGTCTGACCACAGAACAGTTTTCCACTTTGCCTCAGTCCATTTTAAAT
>JANDJT010000206.1:20545879-20558966 GCA_024331685.1 Stegophilus panzeri | reverse complement strand
TTTATGAGATTTGCAAATCATTGCATTCTGTTTTTATTTACATTTTACACAGTGGCCCAACTTTTTTGGAATTGGGGGTTGTACTTACTTTCTACTTAATACTTTCACAACAGCTAATTCATGCTAATAAAGTTATCTGAATTATAATTTGAATAAGAGAGAGAGAGAGAGAGAGAGAGAGAGAGAGAGCGAGAGGACAGAGGGCTGGAGACAGACAGATAAAGCAGGCCACTGGGACACTGACCTACACTGTATATAATCCCCACCGTATTGATTTATGATTGATTAGATTTGTCAGCATTCCTGAACCGATGACTCACATAAGAAGAGCTCACAACGAACACATTTTTACATTTAATGTTCTTTCTTTTATCCAAAGCAGCTTACAAGGAGACAAAACAATCCAGAGCTGTTAAAGGATCTAACTCTAACAGAAACGAGTGCCGTGTAACCCTGCGTTCACACTAGCACTGATAAGTCTCTCATCTATCTTTGCAGCTTGTCTCATGTGGGAATGAGTGGCTACTGTTACCATCCTCGCTTGTGTTCAGCTTTTTCATCTTCTAATATGAGATTGTAGTATCCAAAATATACACGTGCTACTATAAAATGTATGTGTCACAGTGTTGCTGTTGATTACATAAAAAAAATTGTAGTAAAAGCCAGAAAAGTAGGTGACTGTGTGTTTTCCTCCACTTTTGAGCACCAAAATGTGACATAAGTTACATTCGTACTAAAGGTCATAACCTCTGACTAGGAAAAAACCCCAAAGAAAATGCCCCTTAAATTTGGAATTCCTACTCTGGAAATTGGGATGGTCTCCTCAACTCTAAGTTCAGCAAGTGACATCAAATCAACATGGCTGCACACAGCATCAACAGTAGAAGAAGAAGAAAACAGCATAGTGCATCTATAGCCCTGGTCACACCTGGCATGAACAACCATCTTGAGTGATCCGATCTCAAGCGGACAGCCGAAACTCATCGCCGTTTACACCTGGCATTATAAATGCGTCTTCAGTGACTACTTGTGATCGGATTTCATCGTTTCCGGTGAAGAAAGGCTGTCACTCTTCCGCTGCATTTATTTTCAGCCAGAAATGTCCTGTGAATCATACCTCATGCACCTCGACAGGCTGTTTCAAATGTTTTTTTTTTTTTTTTAAATAGCATGGTTTGCTAATGATACTTATAAATGAATGAGAGATGAGATGATGAAAGAAGCTATGAAAAGCAGATGCTTTTGCCTCTGCTATTATAGCATCACCTTTATCCATAAGTCTAGCAGTGGAGAACTATACTGTACTATAAATGTTATATACAGTCATGCAAAAAAAAATAATTAAAAAATAAATAAATAAGTACACCCCATGGAAATTGTTGGCTTTTTTTTGACGTTTGGTCAAGAAAACATTTGATCATCTTTGAAACAATGCCTATTAATAAAGTTGAGATACGTGAACAAAACCACAAGGAAAATTGTCAATTTTCAATTGAAAAATTTTCAATCATATATTCAACAGAAATATCAATACATGTGATATTCTTCTGTGGAAAAAGTAAGTACACAGAAGCTAGTATTGCCCTCTTTAGCAGAAATAACTTCTTGTAGGCGTTTTGCATAATTGTCCACCAGGCTTTCTGGAATTTTTGTGTTTTTGCTGGAATTTTTTCTTCTTTTTGAGCCATTCCTTGGTGGATTTGATAGTGTGCTTAGGAACATTATCCTGCTGGAAGGTCTACTTTTGGTTCAACTTCAACTTTCAGACAGATGGCCTCACATTATCTTCAAGCACTCTTTGATATGATGCAGAATTCGTAGTTGAATCAATGAACGCAAGCTGTCCAGTCCCTGAGGCAGCAAAGCAACACCAAACCATAACATTTCCACCACCGTGCTTCACAGTTGGTATGAGGTGCTTCTCCTGAAAAGCTGTCTTTGGTCTGCGCCGAACATGTCTGCTGTTACTGTGGCCAAACAACTCTATCTTTGATTCGTCTGTCCAGAGCACATTAATCCAAAAGACCTGTACTTTTCCTATATGCTTATTGACAAACTGTAGTCTTGCAAAGGCTTTTTCCTGGCACGCCTCCCATGCAGGTCCAATTTGTGCAATCTCCTTCTGATTGTAGAAGCATGCACTTTGACATGCACTCAGACACTGCTCTTGGCAGTCGTTTGAAATGTGCGCCATTTGATTATTTTGATTACAGTGGAATGATGTATTTCAAATAATTTGGAGATATTTTTAAATCCCTTGCCAAATACAGAAATCCACAACCTTTTTTTCTGAAGGCCTTACAGAACAATTTAGGTCTTGGCATGATGACACCACACACCTCAATAACAAAGGGAACACCAGACACTAGATATGAGAGGGGTATAAATAAGACCGATTCCACCTGCACTCCCTAAGTAGGTTCTAATCACTGACACCCAAACTTTAACACTCTAACGTTTCTAATTTTATTGATTTGAAGGTGTGATAAATGTAGGGGTGTACTTACGTTTTCCTTGTGACTGATCTGTTTTATGTTAATTTAAATTGTGAAAATTACTACAAAATGTCAATTTTATGTCATTTGAAAGAGTGTATCAACTTTATTAATAGCCACTGTTTCAAAGAGGATCAAATGTTTGCTTGTTCAAATATGTCAAAAAACCCAACAATTTCCATGGGGTGTACTTATTTTTTCATGTAGCTGTATGTCTATTTTCAAACAGTCTGGAACTGATTACATATTCCCAGCTAGGACAATGATGCAGTCGATTAGTTGTTCTATTGTTGGTGTCTGGGACACATCGAGACGCTGATGTCACTCTTGATAAGGGCGTCTGCCAAATGCTGTAAGGAGGAAAATATACATCACTAATCACTAGCAAGCTTGACGTAATCCGAGCTCCGACTTCCCACTTCCAAGGTAAGTTGAATGCAGCATAAACACAGGTAAGAACTAAAGTTGTGCGCTTAGTCATTTCGGCCCAACAACACAGCCATGCAGCTGGACTGGTCCGATGTATTCACTGGAGGCAGTCATTTAGATTTACTGCCAATACCTCATTCGCATAGAATAAAAAAGTAAATTCAAATGTTACTTGTTGCTCTGTCTCTGTGTCGCTGAAATTGTGTCCCATGCCCTGACATAGCAAATATACAATCCACTGTTACTTGTTAATGTGAACACGGTGTTCCATTACAAGAGACACAGTTAAACACAGGCTAGTATGTGTTACTGTGTGTTAGTGTATACACAGGCACACACACACACACTCCTTCTACACTGGCTTTTCAAACCTTTTCCACGCTGAAACATCTGAAAACGCCTACATCCCCATACAGCGCATGCGTTAAAAGGTAAAGCGCTTCGGCTTGCGTCATTTCCGTCAAGCGTTTATTTAAAAATGCAATATGAAGGTTGTACAAAGTGACATTCATGTTTAACAAGGTTATCAAACTGGATAGCAGGCACAACAACTGCAGTGCAACAGCGTCCACCATCTTGTTTGTTTTGAGCTGAAAGTCGTCGTCTTGGAATATCTCCGTTTTCTCGGTCCACACTACAACGCAAAAATGGCTTTTTCAAATTCATCCACTGGAGTAGGGCTGCAACTAACGATTATTTTCGTGATCGATTAGTTGGCCGATTATTTAATCGATTAATAATGGGGGGGGGGGGCTTTCAGTACAATTTTTTTGTTTATTTAAAATAAAATCCACAAACTGAGTGTTACAAATATTAACTGTTTGTCCAATTATATAAGACTGAAAAGAACCCACTACACACCAGAATATATATTATTCATTTAGGACTGTAGGTTAATTCTGCGCTTTTGTGCATCCATAAAAAATAATGCATAAATACTTATATACATATATAATATAATATATAAGTTTATATTATATAATAGTATTTATGCATTACTTTTTTATAAAAGGTAACGTTGACAAACAGTAAACTGAAGAAAGTTATTGTTGGTGACTCTGGGTATTAGGCTAAAGCTAGTCATGTCACGTGCCTTCGACTAGGAAGCGGCTTACTTCCGGTTAGTTAAAAAACCGCTCGTGTTCCATTTGAGACAATATTATCTTTCTAAACTTCATACACTAGATGGTAGAGTATACAGTGCATAGTATAAGTGCATAGTACTTAATTTGGGACACAACTTTAGTATTTACTCTCTGACGTGTGTTTTCGGAACAGAAGTAACGTAGTGAGTAAACGCACCCCGTGCCATGCGCAGACCAACTATCGATTTTATCGATTAGTTGTTGCAGTTCTACACCTGGGAGAGCGTTTCTGAAAAGCTCCATTTTCGTTGGACAAAGAAAAAGATGCGTTTTCAAATTTATCTGGATTAATGTAGACGTAGATTACGTGGTCAAATGTAAAACGTGTAAACACTTCTGTGACTATTTTCACTTTTAGACCGTTCATGAAGAAATTCCCATGTGTCATTAATAACAGTTCAGCTCTGGTGGAAACACAGAGCAGGTCTAAACAAGGTCCTCTAAATAAATACCAGCATTGTGAACAAAATAATGGGGTTACAAGAGAAACAGTATGTGCAGAAAGTGTATGATGGAATGAGTGTCAGTGGGTGCAGGAGGCTTGGTGCCGTTTCATTACAGTATATCAAGAAACTTCAAAGGGACTATTGTAGCCAATGATAAGCTAACAAAGTGATAATCTCTCTCTCTCTCACACACACAGAGACATTTCTCTTCAGCTCTTCTCCACCCAGGTGAACAGAAGTATAGAAACCGAGAGGGATGAAAAAGTGCTAGTAAACTATATAGCAGATGTAAGGACAGGAAGCACGCTCTTTCCTCTTCTCCATTAGAAATAAATTCCTCTCGCTCTACACTTCTCTCCACGCCTGCTTTTCCTTTATCTCTCAGTTCTGATTAATTGCCAATTAATGTTTAACAAGCTACAGCTGTGTGCAATTAATTCTGGAAAACGTCGTCTCTTTAAGAACCCTTGGCTTCGTACAGTGTGTTTTAGCGGAGGCTCGCAGTCGAGCATAAATTCCACAGACATAACTTCAGAATCATTTCACCACACGGTCACAGTGTCGTCTCACAACAATAACAACAGTCATCTCTACGCAACTTCCAGTGGCGTTTACTCTGAATGTATTACATTTCCAAATCTGACAGTCTTTATACATTTTGTGCTAGGAGTGCCGCAACTTAAAATCGGAGTACACTGGCACGAGTTTTCACTCCAAAAGAACATTTTGAGCAGCAACATCACCAGTGTGCATTACAGTGGAATTGACCAAAGTCCACCATCCATCAGAGTTTCCACAACTGCCACTGCCAGCAAGCAGTTCCCGACTACACCGCTGATAATACTATTAAATAGTTGAATGAGTGTGTGTGTGTGTAGGGTGTGTGTGTGTGGCAGTTTCTCAGTTATTAAAATCTGATACCTCAACCCATCTGTTTTGTGTGTAGAAGAGGAGCAATAACGTCTAAACAAATGTGTTTGTGTGTGTGTGTGTGTGTGTGTGTTATATCAAGTATCACTCTGCTCATTTCCTTCATCCAACTTGTTTGTGAGTGCATCGATAATCTATTAATGCACTGATATGCTCTCAAGAAAACACCCACCAACCCACACCCAGGTCTCCTCTTACCTACCAATGGTCTGTTGTCTTCTTCCTGTATGGGAGTGGTTCCTTCCTGGCCCTGCAATTACAGGATACACAATCTGTTAACAAACACATGAAAACCATCAGGCCAGAAACAGCCAGTAAGCCAACACACACACACACACACACACTCACACACACACAGCCTGTGAAGGTTATGTGCAGAGTGGTCGTTAACTACAGTCAGTCACAGTCATAAGGAGCACTTCCATTCTCCTTATGATTACAGCGTGTGTGTGTGTGTGTGTGCGCAGACAACCAGAGGCCCTGAAACCTGTACTTACACACACACACACAAACACTACGGCAAGCTCAGACACAATTACATTATCGGTAGTTACAGATAAATGAGAAGAGTCAGTACAATTCCATACAGTGGAGATTTGTGAATCCTTTAGAATTTTGTACTCATTTAGCCACAAAGGCATTAGCGAGTTCAGGCACTGATGTCAGGTGAGGAGACCTGGGGTGCAGTCTGTGTTTGAGATCACAGCTCTGTGCAGGACAATTGAGTTCTTCCACTCCAAACTTAGCAAACCATGTCTTCATGGAGCTCGCTTTGTACACAGGGGCATTGTCATGCTGGAACAGGTTTGGGCCTCTTAGTTCCAGTGAAGGGATAGTGTAATGCTACAGCATGCAAAGACATTCTGTACAATTGTGTGCTTCCAACTTTGTGGCAACAGTTTGTGGAAGAATCACATATGGGTGTGATGGTCATGTGTCCACAAACTTTTGGCCATATAGTGTATCTGGCCAGATTGCTGCTCACAAAAGACAAACATGGAAGCAATTGTGTTTTTTCGCACTTTGTAGCTCAGACACAGAGAGCAACAAATGCAGTAATTCAGAGTTCTGAGGTCCTACTTCAGCTCAGCATGGGTAATATTAAACTCATAGCTCCAACATTAAACACCAAACATGTGCTGGATTATTGACTACATTTGGGAAAATACCGCAAGTTTCATTTTTGCCTGAATTATTTGATATGAACTGACTTGGCGCTTCTGGAATAGGAAAAATACACCCACCAACCCTCACACCAAGAACACTACATACTACAGAACTGGAATCATGAGCATGTGTGTGTGTGTGTGTGTGTGTGTGTGTGTGTGTGTGTGAGAGAGAGTGTGAGTGACCCTGCTCATGAGGTGAAAAACCAGGAGTCAAACCACTTCCTGTTTAGACTAGAGGGACATAGTAGGGGGATGAAATTATGGCATAATGACATGACCATGGCTGTATGTTGCTTCAGTTAACATAATCTCTACAACCCGGATCTCTCCCTTTCACTCTCTCCCCCTCTCTCTCTCTCACACACACAGAATTATCGTGGTGATGTTTCACACAGTGTGGGTACTGGTGCCCTGCATGTGTTCATGAAGAGAGAGGAATTTGGCTGCTGTTTTTCAACCCCCACCCCTCTCTCTGCTCAGCCTGGAAAATGTACACATGCATACTGCACAGCTGGCCAAACACACTCACCCGCGCACACACACACGCTCACACTCGCGCACACACACACACACAGAGACTTGCATGACTGTGTATAAGCATGCACACACACACACACACACACACACACACACACGGACATGCATATACACTACTGTTTGGTTTCCTCCACTCCAAAAGGTTTGTTTAGAAATGCGTCTCATTCGCTTCATGTCTGAAAGTAAAGCCCTCACCCCTATTTTGGCTGCACGATGGTTTGCTCCGCCATGTGGAATGTGCAGCAGGAACAGCTTGCATTTAACAAGAGGGTGGAGCGATGCACGGCAGGGCTGGAGAGTTTATCCGGAGCACAGGGCAGGGTTGGGGTGAATGGGTTTATGGGATATTTTTAGCCTTGCCATTTCTGATCCCTACATGAAAAAAAAAAAAAAAAACTGTCACAGCTAGAAGCACAAAGCGTACACACATACACTCTTGTTTACATGTCGGTCTGTCTCTCTCTCTCTCTCTCTTTCTATCCAGCATGCCTGCTCTTTCTCCTCACCACTCTCTCTCCAGGTGATGAGGGTAATGAAAATTCCCACCAATCCACACTAACACACTTAATCATAGAACAACCTTCTGCATCTTCTAAGCACTTTAATGTCTGAGTGCACTGGATCACTGCTGTCTGTGTGTGTGTGTGTGTGTGTGTGTGTGTGTGTGTGTGTGTGTGTGTGTGGCTCCTACATCAAAGAGGCTGGATTAAAAAAAAACAAAAAAAACCCCAGAAACAGCCTGTCCAAAAGCCTGTTTGATATTGGTGAACATACAGACCTGACTCTACAGAACGTGGGAGCGAGGCCAAAATAGTTTTAAACTTCAGGAACAGTAAAGGACAATTAAATTCCTCATATTTTTTAAAAAAAGAAGTTTTTAAAGTTCCATGTTGAATCTCATACACAAATACACACAGCACACACAGGTCATGCTTACTGTAATTCCATGAACTCATCAGTCATGACCATGTGTATATTATCATCATCATCATAACCAGCTGTTGTTTTTTTTGTTATTACCATTCTAAAGCTGTATATGTTGTCTTAGTGTGATAACATTACAACACATTTCTGATGGACAGAGGCAAAAGGCAGGATGTTAAATATGGTATGTAATGTTTTTTTCTAACCACAGTTTTTGTGTGTTTTTCCCCCCTTGCTTATGAATGCCCGTGCGGTCGTGCACTTTTCACTTTCGTTTTCGAATTAGCGGCAATTCGGGGGCGGCAATTGCTTGAATGGTGGGTTCATTATTATTCCTAATGAAAAACACAACAACTACAAAACAGTACAATGACAAACCCGATTATAGTAAACATAGAACTTTTGAAACCAAATCTTCCACCATGGTCTTGTCAGTCAGCTCACTTCACTCTCACTCGTGCTAAATGAAATCTGACTCCTGCTGATCTGTGCTGCAACTCTGACTCATTCGGCTCATGCTGAACTGAGCAGACACGTTCAGTTTTTAATTGTAGCGTCCGTTCTCTAACTGAACTAAATTATTTTATTTACTATAAAACGACGATTGGGGCGGTGCCATGGTGGGCAGGTGATGTAATCGGTGTGCTGCCGAACACCGTGTAACGTCAGGAACACCTAGCACATGTCAATGCTCTGTCAAATGTGTCCTAATGCTGTCATTCAAATGGGACAATCTGTAACTTTGGAAGACAAATGCTAGCCAAAAAAATACATTAATAGGCATCCTCCTTTCAAATGGCATACCGTGCCCACAGTAACAATGTTGTGCATGTTATACATAATGTTAACCATCATTCTGGTTATAACGTCACATTCCTAATACACAAACACACTACAAAGCTCTCTGGGAAATCTCCACTTCTACTTGGTCTCATTTGGACATGATGCAAAATATCAGTTTGTGTGTGTCCTGGTTACATATTTACTCTGCAAACACTTTAGGCCTGGTTGCCAGGACACCTGCTCGGGGCACGTGCTGAAGCGTGACAGGATGGGACGACCTTTTTGACCTCAGCAGTAACCGGGCTTTTCATGTCTGAGCCGTTTCTCTCTAATGCTTGGCCTTTACCTCCGACCTTGGAACAAGCCTGTGAAGAAGCTGTGTGTTTGTGTGTGTGTGTGTGTGTGTTTAGGTGTGCTGATGAAAGCTAAAATAGAGAACAAGCAATGATTAGGCGTGAAAACATACACACAGGAATCATATAAAAGCAACTGCATTTGAATTTTATATACAGTACCGTGCAAAAGTTTTAGGCACATGCAAAGAAATGCCATAGAACAACGATGTCCTCAAAATACTGAAATTAAATGTTTCTGTATTAAAAAAAACCAAAAAAAAAAAAAAACCATGAAGAGCAGTAAACAGCAGCAAATGAAACAGTCAATATTTGGTGTGAGAAAAAATTAAAAAAGTAGTCTCCTGTAGAATTAGTGTAGTTTTATAAGGAGATGAGCTGTAAGTTTTATTGAGCATCTTGCAGAACCAGACACGGTTCTTCTGGAGATTTTGCCTGTCGCACTCGCTTCTTATTTTACAGGAAAATCCAGCAGCCATCATTATGTTTTTTGTCTGAAAAGTGTCTCTTACCACTTAATATACTGCTTTCTTTACTGACGTACAAAACTTTTCTGTTACATTTAATTTTGTTCTGGAAAACTAATGTTTAGGAATCTAAAATGTTTTTGTACTGACTCGATAATGTAAAAGTCATAAAATAAAAATCTATACAAAAGTTTATACTAAAATAAATAAATAAATAAAATAGGGTGGCTAAAACTTTTGCACAGTACTGTAGATCAATCAGTCACTGTTCACAATTCAGACTGATGTCTCTGCTACCCTGTGTAATGCTCGAATCTTAACCGTCTGTATACTAGAGCATGAGGACATAGTTTTAGTTTTTATCAATATGATGAAAATTGCACGCTGTGGATGAAACGGTTTCCTTCTCCCAGATAAACAAAAGAACGATGTCTCCTGACGCTGAGACAACACACACACACACAGTCTCCTGACGCTGAGACAACACACTCAAATCCCACACAGGCTTCTCAGTTCCATCATACAAGTGCACTGAAAACACTTGCAGCATTAATATTAAAGCAGCACCGATGCTGAACAGAGTCGAGGATACATTCCTGTAACACACACACACACACACACACACACACACACACACTTCTGTCAATCCTAAAGAGTGTAAACACTGCCGCATCTGGATCTGACCCACAGACCCTTTTAAATGCTCTTAATCAGCTGAGTCAGCCAGAAACAACCCCTACACACACACACACACACACACACACACACACACACATTCTCACACACATCTGAATCCACTAAAGGTTTAAATACACACAGAGAGGTGGACAGGCACGTGTACGTACAAGCATCTGGAATCTCTTAACAAAGACACAAAGAGTTACTATATGTGGAAGATGAATATGGCATTTTGTGTGTGTGTGTGTAGGGCTCTTATGGCTGACTGTTTTGCTAACTTGTGGGTGTGGGTTCACCTGACAAGGCAATAATGATAGAAAGAAAGAGGGGTGAGAGAGTGAACAGTCTCGGAGATATATACAAACACAAACCACATGCAGCTGCTCCGTCTCTGCCAAAGTGCATGATTGTGCCCAAAACCCCTCCGTCCCTCCCTCCCTCCCTCAGCGGAGGCTTTTTCTTACCATGTACACAATTTATGTTTGAGTGTGTATATTTACAGCTGTTTATGAATCTTCATTAGAGCTCAAGCTCCCTAACACATATTTTGGTACATATATAACACCCTGAGAGGACACAGAGCTGCCAGGAGATTTCAAAACCAGAGCAGTGTTATACTTTAATACTGCTCATACTTTTATACGTATGAAATGTTGTGCATTTTTACTGTACGCCATACGACTGGAACATCTATTTCAGCCTTCAGACAAAATCGCTACAGCGGACACTCGAGCTCAAACACATACAACTGCATGGAGAGGTGATGAAGGATCAAGGGAGGAAGGAAGTGAATAATCCAAAAGCACACATCTAAAATCAAACACACATCTCCACAGCTAAAACAGTGGTGCCTCTATCCTGCATCCTATTGGCTGAGAGGGCTGCAAACTCCTCCCACTACAGACACCTATGGCTGTGATGGCGTCAGGGTGTCTAATCCACTCCCCTGCATAATGTTCTGGAGAGTCGGAGAGATTATTATATAGTCTTCCTTCATCTGTGTTTACACTGTTAAACACGTCAGTGTGCTTTTAAACACTTAAGACAAATGCTCGTGCTGTTATTTATTTATTTTTATTATTTGTAACCTGTGATTTAGGCAATACAAGTGCACCTTTGATCAGTTGCCAATAAAGCCTGGTCAAATGAATTCATTTCAACTGAATTTAAAACGTTGTGTTTTATTATCCTTTGACATTCAAATACTTTTTGTACCACATGTTGGCAACTCAAATAGATTGGTTTTGTCATGCTAATGAAGTATTCTGAAAATGAAATTGAAACTTTCATTCAAACTAAAGAAGAAGGAAGAAAAAAAAAAAAAAAAAAAAAAAAAAAGACAGCAACAAAATGGTGTAGGATGTGATGTGCTTGTGGTCCCCCCCCCCTTTATTCAGCTCTTGTGTTTCAATAATATAAGCATTAGTCCCCCTTATGTTCTGCCCCACACGCGCGCGCACACACACACACACACACACGTGCTCAACTAAGGACTCGCTGTCCTTTGTAGTTCTTAAATATATATACCAGGTATCTCCATGATATCTTTCTCTTGCTCACACACACGAACACATCAATCTGTTTTCATAAAGAACTTGGCTCTATATCTGTCGTATCTCTTAAGAAACTTTTGCACAGTGCTGTCAGCAGGAACAGCTGCTATTGTCTGCTCTGGTGTTGGGGCACAGCCATGCAGACTGCATTTTGCATGCGGGGGCAGGGGTCTGTCTGGACTCGGCGGTCGTGTGGTTTCTAAACGTCTTAACTAATGGCATGCGTGAACAAGAAGAGTTTCCTCAAACAGTAATTAGTGAGGTCTCGCACATATTTTCTATATATAGTTGCCAGAGAAACAAGGCAGGGAAAGCCCACGTTCTGTACAAGGGCAGCTAAACCTGCTGGAAGTGAAACCAGTTAATGTTCAAAGTTAGATCTATTTAAAAGATGACATTTATTCCATGGGGTTTTTTTTTGTACACATGTTCCTCCTTCTTAACCTTCCTCACTTGACTGCTGCCAACAACAACAACAAGAACAACAACAAGCAGCAATGCTTACTGCAATGCCATTAATGTTATGTTCACTGCTTCTAAAGAATCTTATCAGTGGAAATAAGACATCATTCATAATGATGGTACCAAAATTCCCAACAAAGTGAGTTAGCCAAAGCTTTGTGTGCTTGATTGTAACAGTATGATAGCCGACGTAAGGAATAAAACATGCTATTATAGGAAAATAATCAACGATGGGGTGGTGCGACGCCATTACCACACCAAAGTAGATCTTTTTCCACATCCTGAAGTGTTTTGTTCATCTTCTACCTCTGCAATGCTAACAATTTCTTGATTAAAGAACAGCGAGTCATATATTTATTCATTTATAGTTAGATTAACGCTGTGGAACATCTGCAAAACAAGTCCATATTATCCTTTGTGTTATAACAGCTGTAAACAGCTGTTCATTCACCACCCTCTCTTATTCCCTCGCTCGCTCTCTCTCTATCGTTTGAAGTGAATCAGACAAAAAAAACCAACTTGTCATTTCACAGAGAAAACGCAAAGCCATCTGGCCTGAAGACTTTCCCATGTCAGAGAACTTAAAGTTACAGCTTTACATCTGACCATTACAAAGCGCTGACACTGGAGTAGGGCTACAACGAATGATTATTTTCATAATCGATTAGTTGGACGATTATTTAATCGATTAATGTGGGGGGGGGGGGGGGGGGCGG
>JANDJT010000206.1:20514227-20541272 GCA_024331685.1 Stegophilus panzeri | reverse complement strand
CCCCCGTTCTCTTTCTTTACTCCCACCCTCTCTTTCTCTTGCTGTCTGTCTCTGTCAGGTGTTGGGTTACTGCAGGCTCCAGACAGAGGCAGTAATGTTGCCCTCACTTCCAGACACCAACACAGACAGACAGAGGAAAAGGGAGAGACAGAGAGGGAGGGAGAGAGAGAGAGAGAGAGAGAGAGAGGTCTCCACTCTTGGTACTTTTCCACCAACACGGTGCAGGAACTGGTGCCTAATTTCAACCCGGTCCTGTGCAATTCCACCAGTCAATATAATCAGACTCATTACACTGATCAAGGAACCTGTGACACTAGATCTCGAGAGATGTGTCATTTTGTCACCATGGCAGCAACCTGGACATTCATAAGGCCACAAATTAAAACAATAAATGTGAGAGTGTTTCAAAATTATTGCTGGAAAAAAAAAAAAAAAAAAAAAAAAAAAAAAAAAACCCGCAGCAAAATCAATACCATAACAGTGAATCAATGGTCTGTTGAAGAAACAACTGTGTTGCTGGTTGTTCCAGCAAATCAGATGGGAGAAATAAAATAAATAAATAAATCAAAACATGTATTTCATATCTTGCATTTAATTGTTTTCTGTATCGGTCATTATGTTGAAGGACTGGTCCATAAAATACAAAGCCAGAAATGATTACTGTTAAATAAAAGTACACAGTCTGCCATGTTTGTTATTTTTATGCCAAGTATTTGGAAACACCTACGTCTGATTACACAATGGTTCAGCTCTCAAAATAGCAGAGACACAGGCTGTTTGGTAAAAGGTTTGCTGGTTCACTCAACCAGCACGGGTTTGTTTGCAGCAGCGGAACTGTGTTGGTGGAAAAAGGTCTGTGTGTTCTAGGAGAGTTATCTTAAGTCTTGCAGAAAATAAACAAAAAGTTTTGCATGTAGTAGCTAAAATAAAATGTGAATTTGAATGTGAGCATGAGAACGGCATTTTAGAACGACTCGGATGCACAAAGTTTATATTAATACAGTGACGTGAGTTTGTGTCTGACATTTGTAATGTTCAGAGGGTAGGGTTGCTACCCCACAGCTCCAGGGCCCAGGCTTCAATCCTGAGCTGTGTGGCGTTCAGGGTATATTCCCTCCTTGTGCTCGCTTTTCCACTGTGATAAAGTGGTTACAGAAGATGACTGACTGAATGATTTGTAATATCTGGGTTTTGTCAATTTTAAATAATGCCCCTACATTATTTCCCACTCAGGTTCTCGGACATAATCCCAGCCAACGGTTCCACCTTCAGCCAAAAAGATATCATCTATCACGGGGTTACTGAATATGGTATGTTTGCTCTATAACTTTGTAGATATTGAAAGAACTGATCTTTAATTTAATACTGAATTAAAAGTCTATTTTGTTGCAAAATATGCCTATGGCAGAATTGGGCTATTAATTATGTTCAAAGATCCTCTAGGCAGATTCATACTGAGCCGTGTTGCATTTCTGTAACGTTACACATCCCAGTACACAGTTAGACAGGAAGGAAGGAAGAGTTAAAGCAAAAACCTCCATCACATTTTATAATGAGTCTAGTGTCTCTCAAACCACGCGCTCACGTGTTTTCGAGTGCTTGGGTCTAACCGACAGGCGCACTGTTCCATCACTATACCACACTAACAGAATAGCAGCTGACAGGTGTAGTAAAACGCTCTATTATTTTTAACTTCGCTTACTGCGTTCACGAAGGGCACTCGAGCTCGTTTGTTCATCTGGCACAATCCTTCCCGCAGAGCCAGAAGTAAAGAGACATTTCAACACTTCACATCATTCTAATTAAAACTACAGCTGTCCATCAGGCCCAGGCTATAGAGCATCCTCTCAGCATGTCACCAGAATCCAGTATGACATCCGGTATGGAAAGAACCAAGCTAATCAAAGAAGTGGAGTCATATGATATGCTAAGGAAGAGCTCAATTTCGTTGGGTATTTTTGGGAAGCCTCTATGATAAGACAACTGTGAGAATTTAACGTCAACACTTAAGTCCACACAATGCTGACACGCAGGTTTTAGGAAATGATTGGCCAAAAATAAGATAGCTAAGTTCCAATCAGAACAAATATCATCTGAAATGTGCTTTTCAAAAGATGAGCACATTCGAGGGTGCGAAGTGAGCAGGAATACATTCCAGGCTACAGTTTTGTAAAACACCAATAATTCTAACCTGACAATCCTGAACGTTGTTTGTTTCGAGTCAGATCCATCATGGGTGGGATTAAGCTGTCGGTTGTCAGTTTCGTGCTTATTTAGTAGAGAGTTATCAAATCTCCTGCCTGTAACACCAAATACAGCAGAGATTAAAGCCCTGGTCCTGCTTGAACAGGAAGTAAGTGTTTAACAGAAATGAGTTGAGGTGTTACCCAAGAATTATACACAAACCACACTTGCACATGCAGGTGAATTAAATGGCTTTCTGTGAAAATACACCAGGTTTACTGGAAATACAGAAATATTCCACATAAAATATGCTCATGCTACTTTATAAAAATAAAAAAAATCATATTAATTTGTGATGGAATGGCAGATGAAAAATTTCCTTCTTAATCAGTCACAACATAAGAGTAAAAGGTATGCCCGAACAAAGACACACCTTTTTTTTTTTTTTTGAGCCAGAAAGTACACCGCTAAGAATTACACTTAAAGACACGTCCTGCATCCAACAAACAAGAAAGACAGAATACCAGCAGGGAGGGAGGATGCTCTACCTACACACAACTAAGCTTCAGCTACACTTAAACAAAGAGCCAGACACATAGCGACGAGACGCAGACGGCATCTCACAGACAAATGAAATGAGAGTGAGAGCATTGTATACTGAGATAGTAAGGGAATGTGAGAACAGAAAGATGAAGGCGAGTTAACAAACACACACACACACACACACACACACACACACAGACTGCCTTCTGTAATTTATACTCCTTTGATCAATTTCCGATTTTTCTCAAAGTGCCAGAGACACACGAACACCCGGGCAGACGTAAAGCTACTCTCTACCAACACATCCTCGTTCTCAGAGTCTCAGTTTGTCCTCTTTTCCTTCCTTAGTGTACTCTGTGTGTGTGTGCTGTGTCTGCTCTCTGTAGTTTCCAGCTTTCTGCTCTTTCTGGGTCAGGAGCTGCAGTGTGGAGAGAAGAGTTTCAAAGCAAACCACTTATGAGTTCAAGACCTTCACAGAGCTAAGGCCAGGTTTCAGTTTCTGATAAAATGAGGATATCAGAGGTCTGAGTGTCAGCTGTTTCCTGTTACTGACGCACCACTGACATCCTCATAACGACTGAACCGGCTCTCTCGAAGAGTTTGTTGTCAAAGTATGTAAAATATCACAAGGTGTGATGGCGACATGATTTGAGGCAATTTCTGGTCATTAAATGCACCATATATGGTGCATCCCTATTATTTATATGGTGGAAGTGAATATTAACTTTTAGTCGATAAGGAACATAAAATACCTCATAGAATACCACTTGTATTACATTACATGAGGTGAAATAAAAAGTTCTATGTAATCAAGCCAACACTCATTCCCTCTGAAAAAGTCACGCCTTCTTTATATGAAATCAGGAGAGGCTACAAGGATTTAAAAAACAAAACAAAGCCTACAATTCTCCTAAGTATGCTGCTGTTGTTTTTTCGCAACCTTCTGTACCAGGCTTTAAAACTAGACACACACACACACACACACACACACAGTAAACTCATGCTACTGCATTCAGGCAGCCTGTCCTTACTGATTCATTCTCAGCAAAAGAAATCACCATGGCGATTGGGAAGTTCATATTTGGTAGTGGAGAATACAGGATCCAAAAACACATCTAGGGCTACAGAGAGCTGCGTGACTCTGACAACACAACAGGCTAACAGCACACTCTGGCCCTGTTTACACTAGTGTGTTTTCGTTTTAAAACACATAACTGTTGCTACGGTTACGCTTGTCGTCTGCACTACTCCGAGACTTTCGGAAACGCAGAAGACTCTGTTTTAGTTTGAAAACTCCGGGCTCACGTTTCAGTGTAAACAGACCAAAGCGAAGACTTTTGAAGGCGTGGCTTCACCCACATTCGCCCCCTGATTGGTTCTTCTGGATCATTTCATATCCTTCCCTGATTCATCAAGCCCCTACCATATGACCGTTACGCTACCTTGATCATATACACGACAATACAGAGACTGGACCGCAAGCTTTGCTGGCTTTGTCGTCATTCTTAACAGCCATTGTGCAGTAACATTCCGTATTTTATAATACTGTAGCTGCCTACATGCGCAAGAGGCGAGCTATGATTAGAGCAATCGGCAACAAATCTAATTTTGAGCGGCGTAAGCCCTACATGGAGCGCCGGTTTGGATTAGCGACCAACTTCCTGTTTACACTTGTATGTGCATGCCCAGTGTGCATGAATGGTCATGTGACATGCGTATTCGGTTGTGCAGTGCGGACGGAGATCGTTTCTGAAACACGGCGGAAACGCCAGTGTGGACGAGGATAGTTTTCATTTTAAAACGCCGTTTTAAAACAAAAACACACTAGTGTAAACAGGGCCAAAGAGAAGCTCTGTGCTTCAGACACACCGCGCCGTGGCGTCACACCAGTGAGAACTTAGCCATGTTTAATAAAATCACAGTGTCATTATTAAGTTTTAATTATTGGACTTTCACAATGTTGAATGTTTTAATCAATTGAAAATGGAAACCTAAGACAAATAGTCAGGCAATGCTGTATCAAAAATGTATCGTATTAATACACCACCATAACGAATTAGAATTTTGTGTATCGTTACACCCCTATAAGGAACATTTAATGTGTATGCTGAGAAAGAACATAAATTACAAAATAAATCACCTACAATGTGATGCATATGGGCACTGATTTGGCACAGTTCCTACCTTTCAATCAGTATAAAAGCATACACAGGCAGGCATCATTTTTGCGCAGCAGTTGAGCAATCCTGAGATAAAGACCGGCTTATTCAGATAGCAGCTGCCCTCTGAGGTGCTCCATTTTGGCCAAATTTCACAACATTATTGCGTATCCTTCATATGATTTTCATTCTGGTTTTCTGAGTTCTATGAAAGTTGCGGCAAACACAGCAGGCCAAACTGTAAATGTAACTGAGACATACTGGATGTTTACCAGTATAAGCGAGTTGCTTATTTTATAGTTGGCTATGTGAAATGTCACATAAGTGTCAAGCCGAAAATTATGACATTAGTAAATGGTCAATTCTGAAATGCGACACCGCTCGAGGTTCCTTTTCATTTAAAATGCTGAACCAGCAGTCAAGTCTGTTCAAACATGCAGCTACTACCTTCAAAAATGAATGTAGCTAGTATGTGATCAGAGCTGAGAAAGAGAGATACTGCACAACTTGTCAGATACATTTGTTTTTGTATGATGGCAGGAAGCAGTCTTTCAAAATGTCAGCCCTTCATATAGAATAAAAAGCCAGACAAGTTCTCACTCATTCAATTATCAGCGAGTGAGAGAGAGAGAGAGAGATTTACTCACTTTCACACATTTAACATGTCAGGTGATAAGTCAGAACACTTTTACTATAAATACATCTCTGGAATTTTCTCTCTCTCTCTCTCTCTCTCTCTCACACACACACACACACACCTTATTGTTAATCCTTAACGAACATCATGTCTCACCTGTCAGTTGCAGTTTCATTTGCTCTTTCTCACTACTCTCTCGCTCACTTGCTCTAGTGCACGAGTTAAGCGAGGACAGACGATGGACACTTCTGCTTTTCAGGAATAAAGATGAAAGGAAAAAAAAGGTTTCCGTGAAAACGGAAAAACAGAGACCCAAACATCATGTGAGCAAGTAAAATAAATCCTTGGGAACAGTTCAGATGGCCGTGCGTTCCAGATAGCCGTTTATAACGCGTGTGTGAGGCAGAGAGTGTGCTGCACTTCCCAAATCTAGAGATGCACTGCACCTCAGACTATTTTTAACCTGCAGCATGGGAAGTGCCAGGAGTGTGCTGGAACACGTGCAAAACTTCACCGGCATCTCACTTTCATTTATGTTCGAGCGAAAAAGCAAAAAGCTAAATCGAACACGATTAACATAACGGTTTTCCAAATATTACACTTCAAAAGCATTGTGAAGACTGTGTGAGAGAGATGAGATGTACCAGGTGGTCTTATGTAACAGGAGCTGCATCGCTGTAGAGGAACTGATCAATCCTATTGTACTCAAAATCCCAGCGCCCTCACTGCACCTCTTCTCTACTTCTTTACCCCTCATACAAGTTTATTAAAAGGTTTACCTCATGGTTCATTAAACTCTGATTTTGGTCTGGGATTTAATGATGATTACTGTATAGTTACTAAATGTTAAACCATGATGCTACTATATTTTACTATGTGGTAACGAAATTAAACGTGTTTTATTTATTAAGTTATGATACTTGCCAAGGTAGCTTAACGTAACTATGACTGCTACTCTATATACTATGACATTACCATGGTTGATACGATAAAGGTGTAGCTATGATAGTTATGGACTTGTATGACAGACACTCCACATAAACTGATTAAAAAATGAGAAAAGTTTTCTGTGAGAAGACATTTATTTATAATTTTTTTGGAAGGAGTCTCCAACGTTAGCGCTTTGTAACAATCAGAGATGCTGTAAATTACTCTAAAGCTGTAAATCCTCTGAAATGGAAAAGTCTTCAGGACAGAGGGCTTGCTAGTTTCGCAGTAGCACTTGGAGAAGCATTTTTTTTCCCTTATTACTTTTATGAGAGAAGAAAAAAAAAAGAGAGGCTGGTAATTAAATGACTGTTTATAGCTGCTATAATATAAGTGATAGCAGGAAGTAGTGTTTCACAACATGTTTCTAAACATTATAAATGGATAAATGTACGACATGTGCTTTAGTAAATAAAATAACACAATCGTTGGCAAATTGCTGTGGTAACTTTGGGACATGCTGTTATTGGAAAAACAACAGGGTGGTGATATTTACTCTACTTCACCTTCACACCTTGTCATTGATTGCTTTTCTATAACACCACACCTAGTTGTGTCAGGGTGCAGTTGCTGTTCCAGTTCATCTCAAAGGTGTTCAGTGGGGTTGAGATCAGGGCTCTGAGCAGGACACTTGAGTTCTTCCACTCCAAACTTAGCAAACCATGTCTTCATGGAACTCGCTTTGTGCACAGGGACATTGTTATGCTGGAAAAGGTTTTGGCCTCTTAGTTCCAGTGAAGGGAAATTGTAATTCTACAGCATACAAAGGCATAATATACAATTAAGTGCTTCAAATTTGTGGAAACAGTTTGGGGAAGACCTTCCACTCATCACTATGAGCAACATGACTTCTCTGAAGGTTAAACACCACTGATACACTTTCCTGCTCCTGCATATCTACCCTCTGGCAATAACACAATGTACCACGCCTGATCTAGCTAATCAAGGTCTTCAGGAGCAACTGCATACTGAAAAGAGTACATGGGAAGGGTTGGGCATTGGACTGGATTTGGCTTGTTTTCTTCTCAAATCCGCCTTTTTGTTTAAAACTGTGTGACTTAAATATGTTATTGACTGACAATTTTCATGCAAAATTATTTCCCATATTTAGAACATCTTATGACAAATGTGGCACCATCACAGTAACACCTTTTAAACAGCTTTTGTGATTTGACTGCCTCTGCCACAAAGCTGAAAATGGGCCGTGGTTGGATCTTCCAGCAGGACAATTTGATCCAAAACTGGAGAACAGTGGTAGCTTCGTGGTTAAGACGTTGGACTACTGATCAGAAGGTCGAGTTCAAATCCCAGCACTACTAAGCTGTCACTGCTGGGCTTCTCAAATGCTGAGAAGTCGCTCTGGATAAGGGCGTCTGCCAAATGCCATAAATGTAAATGTACATATAAAAGCATAAATATAAAAAAAAAATAAAGCATGCATCAGGTTCTGACTTGAAACCCATAGAAAACCTGTGGGGTGAACTGAAGAAAGGAGAAGACTCAGATCTGTTATCTTGGCAAAGGGAGGTAGCACAAAGTATTAACTAAAAGGATGCCAATGATTGTTGTACACCTTAACAAAGATTTTTTTTTTTTAAGATAAACCTGTCTTTTGTTTGCAATTGTTTCATATCCATGAGAGTATTTTTGTGAATTATTTGAACAAAAGATCAAAAGGTTAAACAATAAAGACAATTTTTCACAGCCTTCTTTGCTCTTATTTACCAAGGGTGCCAATATTAGTGGAAGGCACTGTATATAAGGACACAGGCTGTAAGAGGGGTAACTGGGTATCAAGAGAATGACTGAGGGGACATTGCCTACGTGACACCTTGTGCATACCCAATATGGACCTTAATATGCCCTCCCCCAAAACTCACACAAAAGCCCTAACCTTTATTTTCTGCTTCACATTCACTCAAAGGCACATGCATGCAGCACACAGCAGAGGTACCCTCCCTGTGTGCATATATATGTACAAAAAAAACCAAAACACACCATACACATTTCAGAGAGTACACACATGCAGGCAGACACACACACACACACTATCTCAGAGACGAATGCACCAAAAAGCAGCATAAAATATTCAGTGAATTTTCTAACATGTGCCCTGTAGGTGTAGAAGTGTTTAAAAAAAAAAAAAAAAAAAAAAAGAGAGAGGATGAGGGAGGGGGAGATGAAGTCAATGAGAGAAAAAAGAGAGAGAGAGAGAGAGAGAGAGAGAGAGAGAAAATCCAGCTGACTTCTTTCCAAGAAACTCCCCTTAGCAACAGCCCTAACACACACTGTGCCCTATTGGACAGCTGACAGCACGCATCACCAACCCATGCTGGACTTCTCAACCAATCAGACACCGGTATGGCTCTCAGCTACAGAGGGAGCTGGGCTTTCATGATTCCATGTTCACCATAGCAACTAAAGCCTGGTCCTGGCCTAGAGGTGGCCTGTGAAGAAAACACACTCATCCACTACTGTGAGGATATATGGTTAAGCCTACAGTTACTTTTGGACCGAATTCAAGAACAGATGCGAAAACACAACAAAACAAAAGCACAAATAAATAAAATCACACCCATACACATCACACCAGGCCAAGACCAAGGCACACGGCCTCAGCAATGCACAAAGCTAATGGGACTAAACTACAGGGCACATTCCTTTGCTAAACCGCATTGAATAACTCTGATGCAGTCAAATTAGGGTAAGGAGTAATGTGTGATGCCACTGGGTCTCCAGTCGATCAACTCTGTGGTTTAGCACTGTGGTAACCCACAGCAGGCCTCAGAAACTCAAACATCTGGACACATAAGACTGTGTGTGGTGATGGTGGTGGTTCCCCATCCTGAGCTGGTTCACCCTGATATCATCCATACTGCTTCACTGGCTGAACGCCAGATTTGTTAGCTACACTGTGCTGCTTACACACGGTCACATGGCATCAGCAGGCTGTCATACTTGTGTGCCAGATTAAAATGATGTAAATATTTTTAACTGCTTAAAACTTAGGGTTTCACTGCAATATGTTCGCTAACCATAAAACAAGCATTCATGTAAAAATAGTCAGTTCTAACCAAAAAAAGTAGCAAACTCTCTAGAGAAAGCCAGAAGTCAGGCTAGCAAGACGACCTACACAAGAGTAGCTATAAAGGTAGCTAGCAGTACAACATGGGTTTGTCATTAGAGACTGCAAACATAAATAGTTAATTAGTGATCTAATTTGTTAGTTAGTTACATGAAAATATCTATTTATCTACCCAAGATAGCAATACAGCACAATACTTTAACTTGGAAACATTCTCAGAAGTAAATGTATAAAACTTGCTAGTGGTAATATAAAGAGCACATCTGTTGTACCATTAGTATGTGTCTTACACCTAAAACGTGAATACAGTCTACATTTAAAAATAAGCTGAGGTATGTCATTGGACCTTAGAGACCAATGATATACCTTTAATTAGCTTGACGAACGCTTTAAGAATACACTTGACCGTCCTAGGTAAAGATACACAATATGGCCAAAAGTTTGTGGACACCTGATCATATGTGAGTCTTCCCCAAACTGTTTCCACAAATGGAAGCACACAATTGTCTAGAATATCTCTGTATGCTGTAGCGTTACAATTTCCCTTCAGTGGAACTAAGAGGCCCAAACCTGATCCAGCATGACGATGCCCCTGTGCACAAAGCGAGCTCCAGGAAGACATGGTTTGCTAAGGTTGGAGTGGAAGAACTCAAGTGGCCTGCACAGAGCAGAGTCCTGACCTCAACCCCACCGAACACCTTTGGGATGAACTGGAACACCAGCTATGCCGAAGGCCTCCTCATCCGACCTCAGTAATGCTCTTGGGGCTGAATAAACACAAATCCCTACAGCCACGCTTCAAAATCTAGTGGAGGTTATTATAGAAGAAATGGAATGAGGAAGTGGAGAAGTGGACACAGTCGCACGTTTCTCCATTGTTAGGCACGAATCCAAAATGTTCCCAGATCGCCGATGTAACATTTGGTTTCCCAGCAAGATCCATCGCAGCGGCAGAACCTGAAGCGAAACTGCAGAATTCGCCTGACTGGATTTTGCCACGCTCGAACAAACCTGTGCCAAACTAACAGATAACACCATATAAGGCGTTGGATTATGATTACGTAATTTGTGTATAAATATAAAATCGCCCGCTGTATGGTAGGCTATAAATACAAATGACTATAGCAACTATTATTATTATTACACCTGTATACAAAACGTTGTACTCATCATAGTGCCTACTCAAGCAGAAACATTAACATGGCGTGTGATGTGACACTACTGCAGGTGGCACTCCACCACCATGGTGGGAATCTACCACCGCAGTGGTGCGGTTGTCATGGCCACCGTCACAGTACTAGCTATCGGAACAAAAATAAAACGGAACATTTGGACATATTGTCTCCGAAATGGCACCAAATATTTTTTAATATTATTTCTTGTTTCTGGCACCTTTGTATAAAAGCAATATTGCACTTGAAATTGTGCGATTATAGTGACTACTGGCAAGGCTGTGATTAATTATAGTACTCACCCAGAGGGATAAATCACAGCCGTGCCGATATTCAGTACAACTGCACTCCTTCTCATGCGATTTTGCAATTATCGCACTTTCTTAAAATGTTCATATTAAACCTACACATAGTTACTCATAATCAGAAAGTACTTTATTGAAGCTTCGGGCTGCAGTGAATGAAAGCCATCCTAGCCATTATGAACTAAATGAATGAATCGTGTGCAGTACGAGGTGAAAAGTGTGACTTGCACAATAGACTAAACGAATACAGCAGCTCAAGTTACAGCTTAGAGGTAAACCCCCCCACCTCTACCTGACCTCTAAATCTGTGCACTTTTAAGGCTAGATTTTCTGCGATTTCTCATTGATCACTGTGGGATCGATGTGTGTCTCAGATTGACCAACATAAACATGTATTTTGACAGCGTGAGAGTAAAATAAACCCTGCCATCCAGGACAAGCTGAAGTCACAGTGTGCCACACATGTCTATTTAGTTGTTTAGTTTAAGATTATGCTTAAAAAAAATAAAATAAAATTACACTGAAATGGAGTTGCTCTTTAATATCCACTTCACATTTGAGTACCTTATACAGTACATAAAGTGTTCAAAGAGGAAAGCACAAAGAGTAACATGTACTGCATGGCTGTGTTTACGGCACATTCGGGTGAAATTTTACACCGTTGCATCAGAAATTACAACATCATCTCATCCAAACATCCAGCACAGGCTTTGCAAATGAGCAAGCATCTGAATAATCCTTTGTGTGTATGGATATTGTCCTGGTACACCCTTGCATGCACCCAGCTGTACACACACGCATGAAGGATATAATGCACAGAGACAATTTGAACAACAGAGGGACTGAAAATCAGAGAAAAGGCTTTTAGCCTTAAGCCTATTACTGACTCTTATCTGAGAGAAACATGAAGAGGTGCAGACATGTATACAAAAAAAAATTAAATAAATAAAAACAGAACGAGAGAGCACGCGAGAGAGAGTTCTTTGTTCTTGGGCTTGGAGAGGAGATGAGTTACAGTCTCTCAGTATCTCTCCAGAAAACAAAGGCACTTTAGAAAGGACTTCTCAAAGCACAAATGACTCCAGTTCCACAGTCATGTGAAGGGTGCACGCGTGTGTGCGCGCGCATGTATAAAGTGTGTCTGTTTGCACATGGAAGTGACCCATCCATCACAATCCCTCACATTGTCTACACATGATGGAGACAAAGAGGGAGGTGTGTGTGTGTGTGTGTGTGTGTGCGTGTGTATGTGAGAATGCACGTCATTCATCTCCACTCACCCAAACCATTTTAAAGACCATCAAAATTAACAGCAGGTAATTAAAAGTAACTGCAGCTTGTCTCTTGGGATTTGGGCTACTGGGCCACTCTTGGTAGCTAATTAACTTCTACATTAATTACCTTCTCAATATGGAATTAGATCACATATGGCCACTTAGGTTTTTGTAGGAAGTATAACAAAAGGTGGCACGGGTGATGTATTTGTTAAAGAGCAATTGAGCTTAATGAATAGTTCCCTTTAAAGCACATGCTCACACACACATTGAGTCTTTGTAAACAGAGTCAGTGTATGAATACTAGATGAGGTACATGAAGCTATATACATATGGCTTAGTGGTTCGCATGTTCTCTCCATGCTGCGGGGGTTTCCTCCGGGTACTCCAGTCTCCTCCTCCAATCCAAAGACATGCATGGTAGGCTGATTGGCATGTCCAAAGTGTCCATAGTGTGTATGTATATATATGATTGTGCCCTGCGATGGATTGGCACCCTGTCCAGGGTGTACCCCGCCTTGTGCCCGATGCTCCCTGGGATAGGCCCCAGGTTCCCTGTGACCCTGGAGTATAAATGGTATAGAAAATGGATGGATGGATGTATTCTAGTGCGCACTAACTCAGAAACATAACCACTAAGCCGACTCTGCACAAGTTTCAAACTTTGCCGCCTAGATTTAAAGAACTAAATGAGTCTTGTTCAAGTCTAAAAAAGTCTAAGCGTTAAAAAAGACAAAACTAACTACTAGATCATACAAAGACATACTAGGATGCATTTTGTTTCTGTTTTGGGATTTCAGTATGGCTGACCTTCCTGACCTGACTTTTAGTAGTAAACATTTTAATTATTTTGGCCATTTTGTCTTTTCTCTTAATTTTCTCTTAAAATCGTGTGATTGCATTTCTGCTGCGATTGAAGACAAACCGAGGTCTACAGCTGCTACTTTTTTTTTTTAAACCACACGGTTGCGCAATATTGTCTAGCAGCTAAACATTAATTCTTGGAAACCTTGTAGACCTACTGATTGGCTAGAACATCAATTATGTCATTATGACTTAAACCCGAAAATAACTTAGACCCCAACAGTATCAAGATAATTCTGGCTTAATTAAAGCTACGTGTGTGTGCGCGTGTGTGTGTGTGTGTGTGTGTGTGTGTGTGTGTGTGTTTGTGTACGTGTCATGTCCTCTAGCTAGAACTAGAAGTTTTAAATACCATTTGTATTCTATTAACCCACACAATAAATAAATTGACACTTCACGTGTTGGTGCCACAATAAAAAACATCATTAGACAAAAAATAAATAAATAACTCACAGAAGCTCCTACACTTAGTGTAATGAACAGGCAAATTTAAAACGCTCCCCGTCACACACACGTTGCATATCAGAAACTGATGAGCTCTTGATCTAAAGCAAATACTTTTTATTTATATATTCAGCATAGCGACTCATTTAAAAGGTAAGAAGTGCTGCTGTGGTATCTGCTGATTCTGTGCTGATTTGACATCACTTTACTGAACTTGGAACTTACGAGTTGCCACCTCTACTCGAAAGCAGCATAATACTAACAAAGAGTTGAACCAATGCCCTCTTTGTTTGCTGAAAGTGAAAACGCCACAGTTTTCGCACTGTGACCAGTCTGTACACTCA
Organism: Stegophilus panzeri; assembly: GCA_024331685.1. Taxonomy (NCBI): domain Eukaryota; kingdom Metazoa; phylum Chordata; class Actinopteri; order Siluriformes; family Trichomycteridae; genus Stegophilus; species Stegophilus panzeri. Next base: position 20,527,274 of record JANDJT010000206.1, on the reverse strand, counting down.
CATTAATTCCACAGTCTTAATTACATTAAAAAAAAAAAAAAAAAAAAAAAAACTTGTCAAGAGGTTTCGATATGAAGAAACAAAAATGTAATGCTCCACTAGTTTCTATACGTCTTATACACTCATTATAGTGCCCAATGATCTCCAGCACACACACTTCCACACACTAAAGGACTCAGTATTATTATATTGCATACCATAGTCCAATGTGTGCTTGACAGTTCACACTCACAAACACAAACTCTCTCTCGCTCCCTGAGACATGTTCAACGCTGATGTTTGGCTTTTGTATTGGGGACAAAACCTTCCAGACAGACCCCTTGCTGCAGCCCCAAACACACACACACACACACACACACAACTTAGGAAAGGCTTATTACCCATATCACTCTGCCAATGATCAGTTATTCAAAGCACAGACCGACCAGAGGTTAATGAGTTCTTATAGAGAAAGAGAAAGAGCGAGGGAGAGACAGACAGAGAGATAGAGAGAGAGAGAGAGATAGAGAGAGAGAGATGGCAGGCCATGATTGATTCCACTGGGTGAAGCAGCATCTGGGTAATGTCTGTGTGCACAGGGGTGAGGCAGGGGACACAGTGTATGCGTGTATGTATATGTGTGCACACGTGCGTGTGTGTGTGTGAGAGAGTGAAAGACAGAGGGAATGTGAAGTGTGTAATTACAGTGTCACGCTGTTCAGTGTTTGTCCACATAACCTTAACACATGGCAAATCTTGGCAGTGCTGTCGAGATGCTCTACTCTTCGGATCGTTTCACACATCCCGATCCCCGACCCTGTCCTCCATCTTATGTGCGGTTCCTCCATATTCATTCATTCGCTCTCCCTGCAATGGCCCCTCACACACACAAAAGCCTGGTGCAACAAAGAGCTGAGGGCAATGACCCAAACCGGAGAAGGAGAGAGAGGGTGATTAGCTCACTCTTTTGGTGAAAAGGGGGAGGGGACGCAATAAAGCGGAAGGTTCGGGTTTTTGATGAGCTTCTTTCTGGCACTTTTTGGTGTTTTTCGGACAAAACACTAACATATGTTGTGTAACAGATCAACATGCGGTGTATTTTTCCTGCCTACAGAATTTCCAGACTTTTACCACTGTATTTTAGTTAAATACACATGCGTATGTATATATGTTTGATTGTTTTGTCTACATAAAGCACGTTCCGTTACGTTCATGGATAAACTGTGCAATAGAAACAAACTTGCCCTGCATTAACAAATAAACACACAAAACTATTTCATTCATCTTCCTTTCACTGCCTCGCTAAATGATGGCTTGCACCTGTGCCCTCCTCTGGTTGTTCTCTCCATCCTTCGCACTTTCTTTCTCTCTGCATTCTCTCTTTGCTCTCTCTCTCTTATCCAACATGAGCCACATCAGTCACAGCTTACTTCCTCTGCAAACACACACAAACAACCAAAAATATGAAACAAATGAACTATAAGTTAATCAAATAATACAGAAAGTGAAGTAGTCCATCATACTCCTGGTCAGACTGCCATGACTGCAGCATTAGTAGAGATCAAAACATTTAATCTACTGCATTTATTTATTAAATTATGTAAAGAAGGTTCATGCTATCTAAAATGAAACAAGGTACTGTCTCAGACGACAAGGTCATCTTTAATAGGCGTTGACTAGGCACTTATCTTCAACAGGTTCAAGTTTTACCCAGCTTTACATTTTTTTTGTTTCTCTTAAGCTGATTCTTTGGCAAATCCAGAGCCTTGCCTCTGTTTGGGGTATTTTGGCACCTCATTACATGTACATTTATGGCATTTGGCAGACGCCCTTATCAAGAGCAACTTACATTTATCTCATTTATACAACTGAGCAGTTGAGGGTTAAGGGCCTTGCTCAAGGGCCCAGCAGTGGAAGCTTGGCAGTGCTGGGATTTGACCTTACGACCTTCTGATAAGTCGTTCAACGTCTTAACCACTGAGCTCCCACTGGCCCGGTGTACCTCAGCGTACCGGACGTCCTTTCTTTTTTTTTTTTTTTTTTATATGTTATACGGTCCCCTCTGAAAGTATTGGAACAGCAATTCTTTGGTTTTTGCTATATACCGAAGACGTTTTTGTTCGAGTTCTAAAGATGAATATGAGACGATAGTTTTCATTTCTTGACGTTTACACATCTAGCTGTGTTAAATGACTTAAACCATGGCAACGTTTGTTTGAGCACAACCCATTTTCAAGTGATCAAAAATACTGGAACCTGCTGCCCAGGAGTGCCCTGTTAGATTGATTGTTTAAACAAGCAATCACTCTGAATATCTAGATCGGTTTGAGCCCTGGGTTTCATTTGTGAAGACTACATTTGTTGTTAAAAAGGATAAACCAACACAAAGACCAGAAAGCTGCCTATAGGAGAAAAGCAAGCCATTCTGAAGCGGAGAAAAGATGGAAAATCTATCGGAGCCGTTGCACAAGCACTGGGCATAGCTAGTACAACAATTTGGAACGCCCTGTAAAGGCAAGAAACCACTGGTGTAGTAACAACCAGACATTGAACAGGTTGGCCAAGGAAAACAACAGCAGATCATGACAGAAACATCGTGAGTGCTAGTGCTGGGCGATACTGCAAAAAAACAAACAAACAAAAAAAAACTAAAAGCAACTCAATTTTATCAACTTTATGAACGATTCTCAATCACAAGTAATTTTTTTGTTCTTATATAATGCAATTAAAAAAATTATGCAATTTAGTTTTTTTTATTTATTAGAATGGATTAGAAAATGTACAGTGCCCTCCACTAATATTGGCACCCTTGGTAAATATGAGCAAAGAAGGCTGTGACAAATTTGTCTTTATTGTTTAACAAAGATAGTGGTTGTGTTTTTTTTTTTTGATAAACCTGTGTTTTGTTTGCAGTTGTTTGATATCCATGACAGCAGAGTATTTTTGTGGAGTGTTTGCACAAAAGATCAAAAGATTAAACAATAAAGACAATTTTTCACAGCCTTCTTTGCTCATATTTACCAAGGGTACCAATATTAGTGGAGGACACTGTAGATGTGCGAAAACAGTAACAGCACCATCTATAGCAAATAGTGCTAACATCGGTTCTTTAAAATAAACCAAAACGACATGGAACTGTTTGTGGAAACTGACGTGGAAATGGACATAAGCGTAGTGAATTCACATCATCAAAACTGAGAAGAGTCCTTACACACTTTGTACAGACAAACAGCGATTTTAAAATGGTGAAATGCTCTAAAGCAAAGACATTAAAAAAAATACATTTAACTATAATTAAAAAAAAAAAAAAAAAAAAAAAAAAAAAGACTGAAGTAATGAACAATCATTTCCTCACTGATGTTAGTGTGAACAGCGATCAGCGGAGTGAAGAGATACCGATGTGGGTGATGCTGATAATGAAAGTGAAAACTCATTTCTCATTGTAAACTTATAATTGTTTACAGTTTGTCAGGAATGTAAATTAGGTGACAAACAGAGGTGCTTGAAGAATCTTTCAGTGGAAGGAAAAACAGTGGCTCTGTTATGCTGTGGAATTATGTTCGCATGATTTGGCTACACTTATCCCCTTAGAGAAAAGCATCACTGCAAAGCAATATGAAGTTCTTCAGACTGATCGTCTTTATCCTATAATGAAACATTTCTATCCTGATGGGAGTGGTTTCTTTCAGGATGACCCCGCCCCCTCCACAGAACACCCACTGTATACTTTAATGAGTATGTAAAGGGTATAAGTCATGCATTAGATAGTCATTAGATCTCCACCCAACTGAACACCTACGGGACAGCACTCTCACCACCATCATTAAAACAACAAATGAGGGAATATCTTTTGGAAGAATGGTGTTCATCCCTCCAGTACAGTTCTGGAGACTTCCAGAGACTCCTGTCACACGTTTTGACCAGTGAGAGCGTTCGCAGCTCCAGACACCTTTGGCTAAAAGCCCCTGCTGCTCCCAGCTAATGTTAGCCCCATTTTACCCTGTGCTGGGGTTATTTCACAAACTGAATTTTGATTTAATTACATTTTTTTGCCTTTAGGAATATGAGACACATCTTCAATCTCCATGAATGTTATTACAATGCGCTATTCTAGAAACTGTTGCCATCCACAGAGTAGCGATAACCCTATTACTTCCATGGTCTTGTTCATTTACATTTACGTTTATGTCTTTAAGTAGACGCCCTTATCCAGCGTGACTTACAGAAGTACTTAGTGGTCTCGATCAAATAGAGTGCTGCAGGGATGACGTATATTTGTACGCCAACCCGGAAGTTAGCAACACGCTGGTTCCAGCAACAAGAAGCCAATAGGATTTTTCCATTGGCTTTTGGATTACTGTAGAAAATAAGCTCTGTGACCAACCAAAGTTAATGATTCTTACACGCTTTGGTCATCAAGATTATCTTCACAAATGAACAACATTTATGAATTTTGAAGCCTGAATACAAATGGCCAGAAAGCAAAAAGCTAAAAGTTAGGCTATACATTAACTACACCACGGTCACATGACTTCGACGTCACCACTACTAAGCTTCCGACAACTTTATTTAAAAAACATGTTCCCTGATAAGGATCCACTGTGCTCTTTCTGTGTATGAATCTGCCCCCAACATTTTTTGGGACTGTGTCCATGTTGCATTATTTTGTTTATATATGCATCTCTTTGGGATAGGTTTTCTTTGTGGTATAAAGATGTTTTATTTGACTTCTGAAGTTTTGATAAAAGTTTTAAACAATAAAGTTTGGTTATTTTTGATAAATGTGACTCCGGGAACTCTAAAGCTTTAAATTCCATCTCAGTGTGTAATATACAGTGCCGTGCAAAGGTTTTAGGCATGTGCAAAGAAATGCTGTAGAGCAAAGATGCCTTCAAAGTAATGAAATTAAATGTTTCTGTATTTAAAAAAAAAAAAAAAATGGAGTAAACAGTAGTAAATGAAACAAAGTCAATATTTGGTAGGACAAAAATTAAAAATTAAAATAGTAATCTCAGGTAGAATTAGTGTAGTATTATAAGGAAATGAGCTGTGAGTTTTATTGAGCATCTTGCAGAATCAGACACGGTTCTTCTGGAGATTTTGACTTTCTCACTCGCTTCTTATTTTTGCAGCAAAACCCAACAGAATTCATTGTGTTTTTTTCTTAAGAGTGTCTCTTATGTAATTTGATGCTTTCTTTACTGACATACAAACATTTTTCTGTTACATTTAATTTTGTTCAGGAAAACTAATGCTTGGGAATCTAAAATTTTTTTGTACTGACTCCATAATGTAGAAATCATAAAATAAAAATCTATAACAAAGATTGTACTAAAAAAAATAGGGTGGCTAAAACTTTTGCACAGTACTGTATATAATGTTTTCGCATAAACAATAAAACATGCATAGCATCTCGGGGCAAAACAAAAATAGGAAAACAAATTAATTGGTTATTCTAGAATCATAGTACTACAATTTGAAAAAAAAAACACTACAATTGGAAAATACTATAGATTGATAAATTTACAAGTTGGAAAGTTTGAGTTGGAAAGTTGCAAGAGTGTGAGTATAAACACAACGAGGCTGTAGTAGATTTCCATGTTTTCATGTTCGTCGTGATGATGTTTAATTTCCCCGACAAACTCTGTAGTCCCATTCGTTAGCAACCTTCTTCAAGACATGGGAAAGCTTTAAAAAAAAGTCACGAGTGGGGTATTAATGATGTATTTTATGTCGTCGAATAAAACGTGAAAATATCCTGAGCGTGTGTTAACCATAGACCTTATTTCAGGCATTTAACCAAAAACCCATTAAAAAAACCCCACACACTGACTACAGACCGATGGAACCGGAAGTGCTAAAATGCTAACTCACTTCTGGGTTTCAGGACACATTCTCTATACTCATCCTCACGCTAGCTCAGAAAAGATCCTCGTTATTCGGTCTCTCTCATCAGCAGCAGACTGTAACTGGTGGTTTCATCATGCCTGTCGTGCACTGTCCAGGCTCTCTAATGATGATCTGTCTACCTTTCACGCCCTCTTTCTCTCTCACACACACATAGCAGGTGGATTAACTGCATGACTCCAACCTTCCTTTTGTCCTTCCGCCTTCCTTTCTCTCTATCCTCACACAGTGGCATGATGTCCCCTCTTGCTCTCTCTTTCTCTCTCTCTCTCCACGCTGTGAGGAGGAGTGTGAAGGATGTACTCTTCTGCCTCTCTTCCTGTTCCTCCTCCTCCTCCTCTCTTCCCCGGGCCTCCTACAGTCGAATCTATCCAACATGCCTTTCCTGTCTCTGTTCAGACAATTCAGAATCAAATCAGCTCTACGTATGTGGTGCCAAAGAATTTCAAAAGGACTCAAACACAAGTGGAATTTATTACATAAACAGTTTCCTTTCACTTGTTTTCTCCCTTTAAATGGCTCACAAAAAAATTTATCTTGCTTCTTGTGCAGTAAACATTCAAGGCTTCTTCGTTAACATGTGTGTGATTGCATGAAAGTGACATCCAGCAGAATGTTGGTACGAAGATGGGACATGACTGACGGCCTTGACACGAACATTTACACCATATCTCTATTTATAGAGACGTGATGCAAATGTACTTACCAGAAACATGACTATAACTCAATTTCTGTCTCCATCTCTCACACACACACACACACACACCGCCCTGCCAATCCAATCGATAAACTCTAACCCTGAAAATATCATCCTCTACTCACCATCCTTCCTGTAATACACGTGCAATCCTCAGTGTGAATTTATATCTCATGTTGCACGACTGAAGGATGAGCTAACTCATACCCATGACTCCCTGCACCATCACTTACTCTGACCATACACCATTTCCTGTTTTTCTAGAAAGGGATTCGAAATCCTAGCATCGAAGGGCATCAGGAGAGTTTGGGGTTGCACACTTCACCACATTTAAATGATTGAAGTTTAAGACTTTTTCAATCAGATGACGCTGGGTACTTTTACTTACTGCCTCTAATGCAGTCATTGTTGTTGTTGCGGAAATGAACGCAAACTCAGAGCAATATTCAGAACAGCTTCCAATTTTTCAAAAATTACCACAGATTTTTCCACAGATTTGGGTCATGTCATGCCCTCACAAAAAGCCCTCTTCAATTCATGTGTGTTGAACACGAGTACAGCTGAAACGTCTCATTTACAAACAAAAAACCCTGCGAAAGACTGTGCAAAACTATTTCGTGGTGATTGCATTTTCGCCAATTCTTTTTTTTTTTTTTAAAGCCGCAGTAAAAAATAAAGCATTTTATGCCGCAACAATCACACAAATAAACACTCTGTGAAATCCTGTATGGACTGATCATGAATCATTTGTGTAGGATCATAGTGCAACACATTCACACAGCCCAAGGTCATGGAGTAACATGCCGCAGAACTCCGGATAAAAAGATCAATTCAATCCAATCAGTTATTCTCTATGTAAAGTTCTACACAGAACCTTTAAGGGTTCCCGAGAGGGATGACCAAGAACATTTGACCATGAGTGTAGATTAGGATGGCAAAACTTTATTTAACTGGATTGACCTTCAATTACATTGCAACAAATCCTGAGACGTGTGTGACGCAAGCTAAATTCTTTGGTGTGTATTTAGCCTGATTCACTCTCTCTGTCCTTAAGCACTCCATTATGGTCGTACCTCACGTATCTCAGAAAGCAGCTACAGGGAGAAGGGGACAAGATGGCATCACATCAAGCATTTCCCTAAAATATGCCTATGCACGTTCAGTTGTGTGTGCAGTGCTTTCTTTCAGAATGTGTATTTTTGTTTCCAAGTTCCGCGAGTATCCCTTTAAAAACAGTACCGCTACCGAACAAGGCGTCTTTCTGCTCACGTTCGCCGACTTGCTCTCCAAGATACACACGTACCATATCGGCCCCGTGCGATAACGACGTCATTCATTTCACGTACAGAGGAGTGTGAAAACGTGTGTGGCATGCTGGAACTGAACAGTTCTGCTCTCCCAAAGCGTCTTTAAATCCATCATTGCAATAAAATCTCTGGTCTCTACCAAGGGAGCGTAATGGGTGATGGTCACAACCATCAATGCAGAAAGAAAAACAGGGACACATTAAGCAAAGTTTAATCATCCATCATCTGTCATCATCTGTCATCGCACTGTTTATAAGGCCAAACACACCTGCTAAAACAAGCACCTGAGCTCTGGAACAAAAATGCAAACAAACCTACTGGACTGGCTTCATTCCAGCCACCTTTAAAAATAAAAACACAGGAACGTGATATAAATTACGGCTGAGCAAAAATCTTTTATGTCTTGAACAATTAAAGGAGCAGTTTGCAATTTTTATAGCTCTACTGCCTCAAAGGTGAACTGCAATTTCAAAGAGAACATCAACAAGCCTTCACCTTCCCCTCATCTGAGCTCAACTGTTCCCTCCCCTTCTGGTTAAACTACTCGTGTTGAGAGTTGCCTTTTATTACATAGTTATGAAAAGCTCAATATCTATGGTATCTTTGAAGTCATACGATTATTATAGTTATTGACGTATTTCACTTTGAATATTATACGTGTCTCGCTTAGATAATGAGCAGATGAATGGAGCCATAAGACCAAATGCAGAAAAAAGTTTTAATGTCGTTTTCATATCTTACAAGGACAAGAGCCATGGTGTCTCTCTCTCTCTGAACGATAATGGCAATGAGAGAGAAATATGAGAGAAAAAAGCTACATTTGAAAAACTTATTGTATGATAGACGCTGCACAAAAGAACGAGACCTTTCATAGAGGTGAAATATACTGAATTGGTGATGCTATTGTTTATTTGACATTTTATTCAAGAAGCTTGATTTTAAAAATAATCATTTTGGCTTGTTATGATTAACAGTTTGTTAAGCCCTTTATAGCTTAGATAAAGAGGAAGTTATGTCACTACCTTAAAACGATTACCAATATGTAACATCTAGACATACGATCTAGAAGTAACACTGATGCCTATGTATGTAAACTTATCTACACGTCAAACACTGACTGAAAAGATCAGGCTTCTCGAAAGATTATCACGGTTCTGGAAATATGTTTAAACGATAGTGAACACATTGATCATTTAAAGGGAGACTCAAAGAGCACCTGTGTAACGCCATCTTGAGCACTTTCCAATCCCGCCGTTCCTTTGAGTGCAGCTTCTGATCATGTTTACTGACTGACCGGTTGATTTGAGGGTGTCTGATGGAGGTTTTCATCCAGAGCGATTCTCACGTCGGCCAACCACATTTTAGCCATGCTGACCCACCATCGACTGTGGAAAGAATAACAGTTCAGTTAGTTTCAGGTAAAAGACAGTATGCTGAGTACTTGTGCTGCACCTTGTGTTGTCTCGCCTGTGTAAATCTCCTTGTTAGTAGATGAAAAATGTTTTAATTTGATGACATTTTACCTCATCACCACAAGTGCAGTTTACATAATACTTTAAATGCTATCCAAGTAGAATTATATGGACCATTAAAACTATATAAATTACTGATGTGAAGTTTCTAATAAAACTTTAAGAGTGCTACATAATGCAAAGACATTGAGGGTGAATTAAATGTTCTTTCCCCATGCACGTGGCGCCATCTAGTGGAGGTCACTGATAGTTTTTAAACCTAATTTTGCCTGTACATGTTCACCAAATATAACCTAAAATGATTCTTCTGCATTAAGATTTGACATTTGGAGCAACATACTAAATAATACAGGGTGTCCCAAAGGTCTCCATACACAGGGGGCTATGTATGCCAGAACCACATCGGTTATGCCTTCGTCAGCGGATGTTCGTGGAAGTCCACTGCTCAGTGGGGCCGCAACACTTACTTATTTTTTATTTTATTTATTTGTTAGTAAGTTTAGCTACAGTGTCGTGTGTGATGTGCTTGGCATGTTTCCTCCATCGCAACCTTGCGACAGCTTCCTGATCCCACCATGAGAATGATTTCAATAGGCTCTTCTTTTGTCAAAGGCATTCTTAAAGGCTATCTGGAAAAAATATATATATATATAAAATAGAATATAAACTAAGCATGAACATATTTTGCTAAAAAGTGTTAAAATGCACCTATTATGTTTTTTCAAATATTACCTTTCATGTAGTGTGTTATAGAGCTGTTTGTGAAGTTAAAAACGTCTGCAAAGTGCAGGACAAAGACGAAGAGTTATTGTCTCCCAAAAGCAGGAACTGAATCTGAACGGCTGAAACGAGTCGTGAGTAATTCCAGACTTACTTCCTGTACTAACTTTTCTAATAAAAAGCCCTGCCTCGGGTCTTCATCAGCTGCTCGCTAACAGATGAAGCTGAAACTCGTTATGAAAGTGGGCTTTTCCTTTTTGACACACCCTGACAGCAGTAGACCAATCAGAGCTGAGTATGCTCTCTGAAAGGAGGAGTTTAGAATGAATCCTTTAGAACGGATCATTTAAGGAGTCGTTTGTGACACTGGGGGAAAAGGTAATGCTGCAGTTTAAATTATGTGCTCTGTATATGCAGACTTTTGGGACACCCTGTAGATTTAATGCATTGATCAGGAATATGCTTAAGACTAGATTTGACAAAGTGCACTGGATCACTTCTCACCATATGAGCTGCTTTTTACTGAACAGAAGTGTGTTGTGTATAACTGACTTTCTTCTAAAGATGTGTGTTGGACACTTGAAGGTTTTAATAATCATGTATCGAGGTGAAGGTTTCAAATCCTGCTTATACTGTGATCAAGCTCAGGTTACTGCCACAGGTCCAGAAAGTTGAGTGATGTTGTAGCAGGTGAGGCGTGGCTTAACAGGAGCTAAAAGGGTGATGCTGGATGCGGCATGTCTGCGAGTTATTTCTGATGCTCCGTTTCTGTTTTCTCTCTCGTCCCAAAGCGAGTGAGGTATGCGTGAGCAGCACAAAGCTAGAGTGCTCTGGAAAGCTCCGGTCTTTGTCTTGTCTTTGTTATACAAGCTACAAGTCAGTAAAAGTTCACAGCGCACCCTGGGTCTGCTCTGTTCTCCCATCAGAGTGCTGCTCAATTTGTTATAGATATGAAATAAAGCTGGTATGTAGGCAGTAGAACACTCCCATGTGGATTAAAGAAGAAGCATAAAGAAGAAGCACAAAAAATTGATTCTATTCAATAGACATAACTGACTTTAGAGCACTTTTAGTTTGTTTGCGAGTTCAGTTTCAACCAGCAATATGTTTGTTTGTTTTTTAGTTTACGGAACACACGCTACATGAACATACAACAGGAGTCGGTCACTGGACAACAGGCTTTCATTAGACTTTGATCATGAGAATGTATCCTCTGTGCAGCAGCTATTATCCAGTGCCATCCTTTACTGATGTAAATAACATAGATGCAAAAGCACTAAGAATGCTGAGTTTTTAATCTTAACACTAATGTTAACTCTGTGGTGTTGTTTCTTGTATGAAACCATATTCTCAACATATGCAGTCCTCCTGAAGTGGCAACTTGACAAGCATCACCCACGATCAGAGAGGTTCTAGTTATTACAGTTATTAGCTGAATTGACAGCTTATTTGAGTTAAATATCTTTAATAGAAAGATTAGTATCTTAATAATAAGCATAATTAATGTCAACTTGAATCAAACTACAACTGTAATAAAACTGTTGCAACATGTTTCAGTGGGTTACTGGTTTGTGTTCTATGTGAACAAATGAACAAAACATGCTAACGGAATAAATATGATGGACTCTTCTGCAAAAAGGTTCCTTCTACAGGGGTTTTACTTGGAACCCTTTCTTAATGGGAACCCTCCCCATAAATAGAACCTTTATGGGTTACCATATATGGCCAAAAAAACCCTTAAGGTTTAAGATTATTCTTAGAAAGAAGAGATTCAAACACTATATGGCCAAAAGTAAATGGACACCTGAATCATATCCATATGTGGGTCTTCTCCAAATTGTTGCCATAAAGTTGGAAGCACACAATTATATAGAATAACTTTGTATGTTGTAGCTTTACACTATCCCTTTACTGGAAGAGGCCCAAACCTGTTCCAGCATGACAATGTCCTTGTGCACAAAGCGAGCTCTATGAAGACATGGTGTGATAAGGTTGGAGTGGAAGAACTTCAGTGTCCGTCCACTGAACACCTTTGGGATCAACTGGAACTCAGACTTCACCCCAGGGCTTCTCATTCATCAGTGCCTGACCTCACTAATGCTCTTGTAACTGAATGAGCACAAATCCCCACAGACCAAATCTAGTGGAAAGCCTTCGCAGAAGAGTGGAGGTTATTAGAACCAGAAAAAAGGGAATAACTCCGGGACTGGGATGTTCACCAAGCACATAGGGGTGTGATGGTCAGGTGTCCACAAACTTTTGGCCATGTTGTGTGTATGCATATACAGTGAAAATGCTTCTACTTTGCATTCTTTTCTAATTTGATACAACAATTTTCATTACAAATGATATTACTGACAGCAACTTGAGTGAAAAGTAGAATATTTGAGCTTCTTGGTATTTGCTTTGTCCCCCTTTGCTTTAATGACAGTGTACACTCTATCTGGCATGGGCTCCACAAGTTTAGGCAGGAGATTAGACATAAGGAAAATCTAACCCCCTTTTTCCTATCTATCTATCTATCTATCTATTTATCTAATGTGTGTATTTATCCATCTATCCATCTCTCTCTCTATCTATCTCTAATGTATGCATGTATGTATCTATCCAACCATCCATCCATCTATCCATCCATCAGTCTATCCAACCATATATCCATCCATCCCTCTGTCGTTCTATCCATCAATCCATCCATCTATCTATCCATCCATCTATCTATCTATCCATCTCTCTATCCATCCATCTGTCTACCCATCCATCCATCCATCCATCTAATGTATGTATCTATCTATCCATCCATCCCACCATCTATCTATCCATACATCCATCTAAGGTATGTATGTATGTATGTATGTATCCATACATCCATCTAAGGTATGTATGTATGTATCCATCTATCTATCCATCCATCCATCCATCCATCTAATGTATGTATCTATCCATCCATCCCACCATCTATCTATCC
>JANDJT010000206.1:20511650-20513103 GCA_024331685.1 Stegophilus panzeri | reverse complement strand
CATCTGTCTGTCCATCCATCTAAGGTGTGTATCTATCTATCTATCTATCCATCCATACAAGGTATGTATGTATGTATCTATCTATCTATCTATGGTATCTATCTATCTATCTATCTATCTATCTATCTATCTATCCATTTATCATCTATCCATGCATCCATCTGTCTGTCCATCCATCTAAGGTGTGTATCTATCTATCTATCTATCCATTTATCATCTATCCATGCATACATCTGTCTGTCCATCCATCTATACATCCATCTATCTACAGCACTGATCATCAACCCTCTTCCTTGAGATCTACCTTCCTGCAGGTTTCATTTCCAATCAAAATCCAATGCACCTGTTGTAGTTGATCAAGAACTTCTTAAGGCAATGCTTAGATGGTGATTACATGGTCAGGTGAGCACCATTATGGTTGGATCTAAAGTCTTCAGATGATAGATCTCCAGGAACAGGGTTGGTGACACACTGCTCTACAGTATCTATAATAAAGTTTGTGAGTTGCTGCTATAAAGTGAGCAGTGTGGGCAGAGGTAAAGTGTTTAGTGGTGATGCAGCGCCCCCTTATGGTGCTCAAAAGGAACTAGTAGAAAGAAAAGGGGGCGGTGACGTACAGAGAGGAGAAGGAGGGGGTGTAGAAACATGGCTCAAGAAAAAAAAAAAAAAAAAATTCAAATGTCCTTCCTGGAAAATCAGCGAACACGCCACAACTTCACCACATGACATTTCAGGGAAGAAAATACGACACAGTGTGAAGAGCATGAACAGGCCCGAGTCTCATTCACTGACTGGTGTTTGCCTAAACAATGAATTATTTACATACACAACAGAGATATTTCAGCCTACACGAAAGCGTGAGGATGTGTGTGTGTGTGTGAAATGATGTTTTTAAGCACATGACCGCGGGGAGATTCCGCTCCTTATGCACTAAAACCGAGAGAGAAACTGCAACGTAACGCAACGTCCCACTCGCTTCCTGTCCACCAGTTAACTATGAGCTCACCAGTTTCCACATTACTGGCAAACGGGTTAACTTCTGAATCTCACATCAATCAAACTGAACATTAACTCTGAACGGTACACAGTCTCGTACGCGTCTAAACGACACGCTACACGCATGCACAAGGCGTCTGAGAGGACGATTGAAGCTACAATGTTGAATCTACGCGCTGTTTCAATTTGAGCTTGAAGAAAATTTGCTGCGTATTTAGCGCGCGGCGTTACGTCACATGCCGAGCCCTGAAAAAGCCTGCTGTTAAGGGGATATAACGAGTGCACATTCACGCGCTTTTTCTTTTAAGTAGCCTAGAGTAAGTGTTGCTCTTACCTGGTAATGCGTAATGAAGGTTGGAGCCGGGATGCGGCTTGCTTCTCATTGTAAAATAATCCTAAAAGAAAAAAAAAAAAAAAAGAAAAAAAACGCAGCTGCGCAGTTCCTCCTCTCGCGCCG
>JANDJT010000206.1:20496650-20506650 GCA_024331685.1 Stegophilus panzeri | reverse complement strand
CATCACTAATGGGTATATAGTGCTCCTGCACCAGGGCAATACTGCCATAATTTATTCATTTTATATTTATATTTACTATTGCACGTATTTACATATAAAGCCACCCAGCCTACTTATTTTACTCAGTGAGACATTAGTGAGACATTACTGATTTTGTGCTTTTGTCCACAAGCTCTCTTATATATGCTTCCATCCAAACATTCCCTGAAGGCCATGGTTGAAAGAAAACATGTAAGAAAACAAGATTACATTGCCCTGACATCTGACATGTGGACATCTCTTAATACAAATGCTTTGTTAGGGGTCAGTGGACATTTTATTAATGCCAATTTCAGTTTTAAAACAATGACTGCAGGGCTTTCGGAAATTCTCAGAGGCCCACACTTACTGTAAGTCACACTGGGTGATATGAAATAAAGTGGCAGGCATTTTGTCACTGGCAATGATGACAATATGGCCGACTTAGTTTAGAGCTCTGTTTGGAGTCCAATATTTTTTGCCATGTTGTGCCCATGATGGTGTGTGAGGTCCAGCCGGAAGACAGCTGAACTTGAAAATATCCAGGCAAGAAGAATTGTAGGGTTTGTTTTGAAATGTTTCATCTCATTCTTCATCAGAAAAAAAAAAGCAGCAGTTCCAACCATGTGCTCAATTTCCACTGAACCACCACCAACAAAAGAACTAAGCTTTGCTTAAAAAAATGTCATCATATTGTTTCAATAACATTTAAACTTTAAATGATTTAGGTCACTTTTTAGGCTGATACAAGAAGCCTGAAGTTGGAAAATCCCACAGCCTTCCCAGCTCCCACTTTTTTCTACTTTAACTCACAAACTATTCTGCAAAGATGATGTGGGTCAGTGGAGAAAGTTCATATGCTTGGGTTTGCCTTTTACACCACTGCTTCAAGACATTAGCATTTGGAATTGATTCCAATGTGCAACAAACTGTCAACTATTTGACACAAGAATGTACGTGTTTAACAGAAGTTAATCAGCCATCAAATGCACCACCTACTCAGCTACGATCTTCTGTTAATAGTTTATCGGCTTGTTTTGATTCCAAGGTTTAAAAAAAACTGCATCATTAATTACCTTACTGTTAATGCAACCAAAGAAATATCACAGGTAGTCAACAAGGAGGAAGATGCTGAGCAAATCACAAAACTTATGATTGAAATCTGAGCCATCTGGCTTAAAATGACTTTAAGGAAAGTTTAAGATAGCAAGGGAATTTCCTTCAGAAAAAGATTGATTTTAGGTAAAATCTCTCACTGATAACGTGCAGAGTCAAGGCTCAATGTAAGCTGTTCTTATAGAGTTTTAGCACTGGATCATACAGCTCGGTATGTAAGCTGACAACCGTGATTGGTTTCTCCCATATATTCATCACCATTGACCTGAATGTCTGAAAACTGTCTCCTATTGACTGACACATGGTCACATCAGAGTACATTCCATCAGCTCCAGTGAACTTTTTTTTTCTTCTTTTTTTTTTTTTTAAAAGATGCCTCAGCCGTCCGTGGCCAGGAACCAAGGGAACAAAACTTGCCATGCTCTCCAGTTTTGGGATGGCATACCCTCTCTCCCCTGTCAATCATACTGACACTAGTCTGTGAACTCATGTATGCTGAAGATGGCAGTAGTGTTTTCCTCCAAGTGTGTTACGCCACCCTGTAATGTGGTTGGCTGGCTTTCATGTGTTTTGAGGGAACCATGTGTTGGCCTTCACCCTGCCTATTTGGGAGATGCTGTATGATAGAGGAGAGCTGGCTAGTGGGGAGAAAAAGCTCAAATAATAATCAAATCAAATATAAAATAGTTGAAGGAGCACAAATTGTATGGTTTGGCATCTGTTGGTGCATGATGTCTGTCAACGCATTATTTGCATTGATATTGATGCCAATGTATTTTTGACAGATATCAAAAAGTCCTTGGAAATTAAGTCATACATGATATGTAGAAGCAACATCAATGCTACTTGAGAGGTACTAATCACACTAATATTCGCATAGAAACTTAACACATAAAATACATAAACAGAGTGATCGTTCTGATGACCAACGTGATCATCTATATTAGACAACACAAGATACACAAGTATAAAGGAAGTTGTCTAGAAACAAAAATGAAATTGTATCAAATTTTAGTATTTGCCTAAATTTGTCCAAATTTGTATATCATGTCCCAGGAAGAAAAAAAGAACAAGATTAACATCCTCCTTTTGTGTATAGCGTACAAAATAGCCCAAAAGCCAAACACTTCTTAAACATCGAACACCATATATGGAAGAAAACTTTTTTTCATGGTTTTTAGCCACCATGATTCAGAAAGGTTAAATCAGCAGCAGATCAGATGCATATTTTCCTTGTTATTTGGATTTCAAGAAAGCTTATAGTACCATAGAAAGGGGAGTAATTTGGAGAGAACGGAACAATTTTGAAACCCCCAGAGGAACTAGTAAGACCTGCAAAAATACACATTGTACATAGAAATACATTGTAGCAAGGCCACATAGCTCTTTGATTCTTATGATTAAATGAATCTAGTCAAAACAGAGTTAAAACAGATTTTTGAAGCAGTGAATGAAAAAAAAGAAAACAGCAGAGAATTATTCAAATAATAAGAACCTTGATATTGTTCCTACTGTCAAAGCAGGACAGTGGTATAGCATGTAATGAGAGGAGACAAAGATCGAACAGAAAACAGTGGAAAACTGAGGGAGGGGTTGTAACCAAGCCGAAAACCTATTAAGGATGCAGAATGGAGAAGAACATTGAGTGATTTAAAAGATTTGCACGCATGCTAATCAGGATTAGCATCCAGGATGGCAATGGATCAGCAGAGAGGTGTCTAATCTTATCCATAAAGGGCTTGAAGGTTTCCATTCCGACCAAACAGATGCAACTCACCAGATGTTTGAAGAACAAGAACAAGTGGAAGCTGGTGTGCTCCTGCTTGGTCACCTGTGGTTATTGTGACCTTTTATGGATAAGATTAAACACTGACAGATTACCAAATGCTAATCTTTTGGCACTACACTAAATATTATACACTGAAATAAGACGAATAATAGTGTGTGCCAACAATAAATGCAAAAAATTCAAAATATAGTAAATGTCATATAGTAAAAATGTAACAACCCAAATAAAAAAAAATTTGCATCCATAGAAATTTCATCAGATGACACTTTTCCATGGAAAACATAGCTTCCACCTTCTGTCTTGCCCTGAAATACATGTTTACTCCAGTGTTGGGCATTTGTACAAATTGAAATACATTTTTTTTTAAAGCTTAAAATGCAAGCTTTCTGAAAAGCAGAGACTTCTCAAGGACATATTAGCATAAGTGGGTCCAGCATTCTAGTCTTAAGCAAGTGATGTCGCAATAATAACACTGATCTCATATGGTAGATTTTTAATAAAAAATAAACACAGATCACCCATCCCTGTCTGTTGAGCATGGGACTGAATAAGTGAAAGAAGACAAGCAAAATACAGAGCTAAATCAGGCCCTAATGCCCCAGTGGTTAACAACAGGTAGCTCCCTTGCTAGAAGATACAGTAGGGTCCTGATAAAGTATGATTAGAACTAGTTACTCACCTTGGGAGGGAAGAGCAGGTTGTTGTCATCTACTGTAGAAACAGTGAACTCCCAAGAAAGTGTGTCCACAGATACCTGCAGAACACACCCAACTATTCATTGTTGCTACTAGACTTGAGTCAGACGTGAGTTTGAAGCCATTTTGTCTATGCTGGTTGTTGTACACTTCCTTGGTTTATTGATTTATACTGTCTGGCTCATGTTTATATTTTCCAGCTATGATCTACATGCACATTCTGTGGTATTCTACATGTGGGTTCAGGTTAAGTACATTTGTCTGGCTTTATCTGCTAATGTCATTCTCTGGAAAGTAATAAACAGTACAGGCCTCCGGTGCCAAATGGGCTTCGATCTCTGCCAAATGCTTACACGCACATGTACATACGTATTATATTATGTGCCTATGAATATATTCATATATATTTATGAATATATCTATATATATATATATATATCTATATATCTATCTATATATATATATATATATATATATATATATATATATAACACATACAGTTAATATACACTATGTATATATGGCTGGGTTTGTATGAGTGTGTATGAACATGTGTCTGTGTTTGTGCTCACGTTGTTCTGCCGTGCTGAGGACTGCAGTACTGCTGTGAGAAAGCCTGTGGGGAAGGTGAAGCCTGAGAGCCAGAAGAGAACGGGAGGACGTGCTGTCTCTGCCCAGCGTGCAAACTGCTCCACCCGCTGGCACAGGTCTCTTGTCCACGACGCCAAGGGTTTCAGAGATGGGTATGCCTAAATGGTTTGGAGCAAGAGAGACAGATTGACATGAGATGCGTTTACACAGGTAGGACAAAGAAAAAAGGACTGAAATCTCAAGTCTTGTTATTTATTTCATAATATTCAAAGGTAGATAAGAGTGGCCAAGGACAGAGAGATGGAGTATTTCAGTGTCTGGTATGAACTTTATTACATTTATGAGATTTAATACATGAAGCAGATTCTCTTGAGGCCGTTTATACAGATATTACGTAGTATATCTGTATTCGATGTTTTTAAAAGAGTAATCAACAGATTACAAGTTTAACCTGAACCTGAGTTCATGGCTATGGCAATCCGTTAAAATCCATACATGTGCATATGCTGAATATATGAATATAACCATTATACACAAGATTCTGGCATAATGAAAAAAATATATGAAACAGACCATCCTTACATCATATATATCACTAGTGAGTGTGTGTGTGCGTGTGTGTGTGTGTGTGTGCACAGAAAAGAGGTCAAGAACGATTACAGAGAGCACTCAGATAAAATGAAAAGCTATGGATCTTAGGAGGGGTCTAACTGGCGTGAGAAGGACTGAATGATCTCGTAGCCATTTGTGCTTTTATCAGATCAAAGATAAAGCAATGAATTGATGAGACACAGGCCAACAGAGTTGTAGAGATACAGAGAGTGGAGAGAGAGAGAGAGAGAGAGAGAGAGAGAGTGATGAGTGAATGCATGGCATCTGGAGCTAATATTTTAATAAAAGAAGATGAGCAAGGGAGATGAAAAGTAACAAGCAATGTACGGTTTAAACGTTTCAGATGTACAGAAATATATATTTTGCTTATTGAAGTGCAATTACCCCGAAGAAGGGTCGTTGTCAGGACTCCCATTACCTACACATGACCTCCATAAGCACACACCCCAACATCACACACACACACCACACACACACACAAATTATAACCTAGTTGACCAAGGCTTTCTCCTGGCCATAAAGAGAGCAGCAGTGTGCTACTGATGAATGAGAAGAATATTTAAACAGAGGGACAGGGTCTGGATTGTGTGTGTATGCATAAGCATGTAAGACAAGTGCTCTGAAAAGGCTAAGTGTGTGTAAGAGATTGTATTTCAAAAGTGTGTGTGCCAGTAGAGTGTATTTGTATGTCTATAATAGAAAGACAAAAGAGGAAAGAGGGGGGAGAGAGAGAGCGAGAGAGAGAGAGAGAGAGAGAGAAATAAAACCACAATCCGATCCTCAGCAGTGTAGCGAGTGCACTGGCCTCTCCTCCAACACTGTGACCTTCCAGCACTTCACCATTCATTTAGTCCACTCCAGCTCCTCTCCAACACAGGGCACTGCACTCACAGATTCTTCACACACTTCACTCAATGATTTACTACAGCCATGGTGTGTATATCTGTAAGTGGCTACACTACAACTTTTTCATAATGTGACCAGTAATTATTAAGTTCAACTGGCAAATACAGATGGTATATATATATATATATTATATAATATATACACAGTATACCATACAAAAATGCCTAAAAGACAAGAGAAAAATACCTGGATGTGGATACTGGTGCGACATTCCTGGCTGTATATTTTAATTGGGTGGTTTAAAGTTCAAGTCCAAAAAAATCAAGTAAAAATATCTGTCTGAGAACCAGGAGCAAAAGGTTAAGAGTTTACGCACTCAGAAAAATACAAGAGCTCTTAGATGTAATCAAATTTGCTTCTATCCAATCACAAAAGCCCTCCAGCCTGTGATAGCATCCTCTACACAACCTAACATATTCACCATGATGAATCTCAAATGGACAGTGATTCAAATTAAGATTTAAAATATTCCTGAAAACCCACATACAGAACAATTCGTCTGACAGTGGTGTCCAATCAGGTGAAATCCTCTCTATAGAACGTCAAACATAAATCATCCAGCGTTGCTATACGTGAGCCATACTGATAAAGTGATTTGTTTCTCTAGTGTATTTCTATATTTCATCTTTAAAACAGTGAACTGAGTGAAGCTGACAAGTAAAACAAGTAAACAAATATTTAAGATATTCTTTGAGATCATCTTGAAGATATTACAGTGGAAATATTTCATCAACCGCTTATCCTACACAGGGTCACGGGGACTGTCCCAGGGGACTCAGAGCACAAGGTGGGGGACACCTTGGATGGCGTGCAAACCCGTCGCAGGGCACAATCACACACACACTCATTCACACACTAAAGACAACTTAGAGATGTCAATCAGCCTACAGCGCATGTCTATGGACTGGAGGAGGAAACCCACAAAGCACGGGGAGAACATGAGAACTCTGTGCACACACGGCGGAGGTGGGAATCAAACCCCCAACCCTGGAAACGTGAGACAAACATGCTAACCACTAAGCCACCGTGCCCAAATGCATATATTATGAGTTTTTAATAAAAAAGCCTTTGCTAAAATTTTTCTTAACAACAGAAACCATGTTCTAATCTTGCTGTTGTCCAAAAAATGTCATCCGTCTACAATCCACCAACATGTGACAAGTGCTCCTTGAACTTCAGCATTGCTACTGTGTTTTTAAGAGCACTGTGGAGTATATGATGGAGTACTTGAACACTGTCTTACCTTCTCCCAGAGGGGAGGAACACGGGCATCATGAATACACTGAAACGTCTCTTCCAGACTACTGGACATCACAACCAGACCTTTAATGCCTTTCTCCAACTCTGTAAGAGATGTCCTGTTCTCACACACACACACACACACACACACACACACACACACACACACTTATATTTGTGTATCACTCACAACTCTCAGTGTCTGTCTGTGACTCAGTCTTTCAAACAAACACAGACCTGATGGTGTGCAGCAGAGTGTTATATCTCTGGATCTCCTGCAGCAGCACTACATTAACAGGCGAGGGATCATCCTGCAACAGTTTCCTTGTCCCTTCATAGTCCACATCTGCTGGGATCTTCTGACGCACATCAGCTGAGAGTTCTAATACCTTCATGCACACACACACACACACACACATATACACACACACACACACACATTTTATATATATATATATATATATATATATATATATATATATATTACTGCTATCCGAATTATAGAAATAATATGACTCTAAATTTTGATCCAGTGGAATGGCAAAAGTTTTTCTTTTTTAATCATCCAAAGATACACACATAGCGCTCTTCCAGACAGTGTAGTATAACGTGGTAATAGATCCATAATCCCCCCTGTTTTCATTATTTTCTTTATAATGTGAGTGGATTTGGCAACTTTTCTTTCTAGGGTAGCAAGAGCACCAAACCGAGACGGGAATAGCAGTCCAACACAACAACGATCAAATCTTCCTGAGTTGTAACTTGAGTAAGACGGATTGCTGTTTTTGAAAGCGCATTAACGATGCAGTAATACAGTAAGACTGAGCAATGTTCAGTGTTTGTGTAGCGATTGTCTGCTACACTTTCTTTCACTTTTTAAATGTCTCATTTCCTGGTGGATTTAGGTTTCAAATTTGTATTTGTATTTTTCCACCCACATGAATGTTTTACTCAGATCGGCTTTGGGGTTCTCTAGTTGCATTACACAAACTTGCTCACACATCCTACTTACTAGTAGCCTTGTGAGGTAGATAATTGACAGTGGCACACACGTTTTAACGTAAAACAAACTATGACATAGATCATGTTCAGAACTTTAAGTGGTATAGATGCTACTCAGTTATCCGTTTACATGAGTATTCATTTAGTCGACTAATATCACCCCACAACCACCATAGAACTCATTTTACTGGTAATGTTATGCAGTGGGAAACAGAAATGGGTACAGTTCTAGTTTCAGATTAGTAACTGCACCGTGCTGTAACACACTGTTCGATTGGGTAGAAAAGTGCTAAGAGATACAAAGACACACCTTGTCTTCACGGCTGGGTCCTGCTCCAGTGGCTGCCGTGCTGGTGACCTGAGGCTGGAGTGAGATGAGTGTGTCAAAGAGTGTGCGTGTTTCAGAGATCTGGCTGGCGATGTCTGCGTTTGGGTGCTGGCCAAATGTCTCTGGATGTTCCACTGCCGGGAGCAGGTTGATATACTCCTGATACACAGCCTGAGGCCCATCATGAGGAATATAATAACTAGGCAAGGAGGACAGTCTAGAGGACACATCACATACAGACACAGTATTTATATAACGTTATGAAAAAGAACAAAACAATGCACTTTTTTATTATTATTCATGTTTCTCATGACATTGAGTAACAACATACAAACCAGGAATTGTGTCACTGGGACCAAGAACGGTTATCAAATTAGTGAAAAAAACAACAGTGAAACACTTATTTGCTCAAACAAGAAACAGAATAACAATAACCTATAAGCACAGTTATATTTACTGAATGTGGAAAAGGGCTGAACATACTACACTAGAAACAAACTGGTGGGATGTTGATATATATTACACTGTATATTAGTGTTTTAGTCAAGTCACTTATACTATAACTATTCCAGCTACTTGTTAATTTGACATAGTGTAAATAAAAAATCCACCACATAGGGGAGCTGTTGTACCTTGTTACAAATCAACTGCGACACAGTGGTGGTACACTGGATCAGTGTTTCCAATCCTAAAGCTTATGTATCTATACACTACACATTCTATCACTTCCCACGATCCAATACAACTGGTACAACTCATCAGCTTTGTGTCTTCGTCTTTGTGCATGACAAATACTGAAAGTTTTAGTGCAAGACAAGTACTTAGAAACACTGCACTAGACACAGGGACACTTGAGGAGTCTTTCCTATAGTACTGTATGCATCTACACTAAGATTAGACACAGCACCTAACTCTTTCATTAAATCACTTGGGTGTTTTGTCAGGCTTGGGTGTGTGCTGAATTTGTCAAGTGTGTGTGTGTGTGTGTGTGTGTGTGTGTGTGTGTGTGTGTGTGATTTTAGATCTGTCCACATGGTGGGGTTCTTGCTCTTCTGTGTGACTAAGTAGTGTGTTATCAAAATTTGAAAGACGTGAAGGGTACTACTTGTGTGCCAAATGTTAATGTTTTAGTTTGCATGTGTGTGCCTGCATCCAAATGAATGTGTGTGTGTGTGTGTGTGTGTGTGTGTGTGTGTGTGTGTGTGTGTGTGTGAGACTCACTTAAAGAAAGGAGTGTTGACAGTGCCTTCACAGAAGTAATCACTGATGTATGTGGTGAGGACACGACGGTCCCAGTCGTCCGTAACGTGACCTCCGTAGTTGATGCCGGCGATGAGGTACTTCAGAGCATCCCAGGGGATTTCCTCATACTCATCCAAATACAGACTCATTAAGTTCTCACTCACCTGTAAAATAAACAAACAGAGAGAGATAGAAGTAGTAGCGAAGTGAAGAGGTATGCTGTGTCTCCTAGGTAAGCGTGTAGAGCTTTGCCTATACGGTTGCAATCAAAATTATTCACCCCCATTGCAAATCAGGTTTATTGGCAAAATGTACAGACTTTCAGCTGTTTGTAATGAACAAATCAAACAAAAGCTATTGAAATAGTTCAACACAATGACTGCTTCAAATTCAACTGAAAATGCAACTTATAATGATTTCTCCAGTTTCAAAATTATTCAACCCCCTGAATAGAATCCCTCA
>JANDJT010000206.1:20481697-20496141 GCA_024331685.1 Stegophilus panzeri | reverse complement strand
GGCCATTGATCATGAGGAATGGTCTAAGATTCCTCAGGAACGCTGCCAGAAGCTGGTGTCTGGCTATGTATCTCGGATGCAGAAGGTCATAAAAGTAAAAGGGTGCTCTAGTAAGTACTAAAGATGCTTACCATGAAGGGGTTGAATAATTTTGAGACTGGAGAAGGCATTATAAGTTGCATTTTCAGTGGAATTTGGGGAACCCACTTGAAGCATTCGTTGTGTTGAACTGTTTCAATTGCTTTTGTTTAATTTGTTCATTACAAACAGCTGAAAGTCTGTAAACTTTGACAATAAACCTGATTTGCAATGCGGGTTGAAGAATTTTGATTGCAACTGTATGTCATCAGTGAATTGCTTCTACCTACAGTGTTCGGTGAGGCACACTTTTCTGCCTAAAATCAAACAATTCTGCAATAGCAAGACTACTCAACCACATCTCTCTTTCTGTACCTCAAAGTCAGAGTCGTTGAAGCTGTAGACAATATTCCAGCCGAGCTGGAGAAACTTCTTGCGCTCCAGCAGGATGCTGTGGAAGAAACAGAGGGCAAAGAGCAACTTGCGGTAGATGATGGGCTGCGTGCAGCGTGAAAACTGAGACTCTGTCACTAGCCGGTACAGCCGTTTCATATTCGACTTCAATCCCTGCAACGAGAAACATGGAAGGGTTGTGTGTTGTGCATGATTATCTACAGTGCATGTACGTGTGTGTATGTGTGTGCGCCACCATTGGCATTACAGGAATCAATATGCCTTTTAAGAACGGTTCTCCTGAATTCTGGTCAATAAGCGCACAAAGGAGTTTCTTTTTCTTTAAAAGATTTAAAAGATGTGACAAATAAAAACCCCACGAATCCAATATTTCAATAAAGACAGTCCATTTCATGATGTGACAGGTTTCTGATCACTGAGAAGCTTTTTTTTCCTCCTGTTTTTGGCATTAGTGCATCATTGGTCCGCACAGAAATATCATAAAGTGAACAGAAAATGGGAAAAAAAAAAATAATAAAAAAAATCCAATAACTGTACATTAAACATAATATGCATGCCTTTGTACTCTTTCTTTTCTCTCTGTTACATAATCAACTTGATGCATTCTGGGAAATGGCTGTAGCCAAGAAAAATACATAGACAGCATACATAATTTATTTCTTTCAGTAAATATTACTTCAACAAAGTTTTCATTGTAAATATTACTTCAACAAATATTACTTCATATTTCATTGTAAATATTACTTCAACAAATATTACGTCATGCTCAGTTTTCATTGTGTCTGCCATTGCAATTCCATTTTTATGTTGACTTTCCTTTATTTCTTCCCAATATTCTTGGGTGCTTGGCCCCCTTGGAAGCCACTTCACTGGTACATAGTAGATAGTGTGTTGCAGTACGTGTGAGTGGTATATGTCTAGGCATGTATTAGTGTATGCATATGATCATGCCAGCATGCAAAAACATGTACGAATGTGTGTGCATTTCTGTTTTGTGTGTGTGTATCGTATACCTTAGGTGGCTCAGTAGTCATTTTGATGCCGGCCTGAAGTATTGAGATGGGGAAGTCTGGGTGAGGGGAAGAGCTGAGCCATAGCCTGAAGTCTGGGTGAGGATCCTCAACCTGTAGCTGCTCCACCAGCTTATCCAGCTGAGGCATCCATGACAGGGACAGGTGGCAATTAGCCAAGAACACCCAGTGACCTACCACATATACAGAAAGCAAGATTGACCAAAAATAGCTTTCCCTGGTAAATAATTCACCCACACACTGCTAGATAAACTCGCTCTGTACCACAGAATACCTTCTAAGACCATATCAAAGCACATCCGACAAGGAGAAAGGTTTTAGTAAGTCTCTAATGGCTTATTAAAGCATTCCATTTAAGAAGGAATGAAAACGTAGGAAATTATTTACTTGTTTAAGCATAAAAAGAACATTTTGGTGAAGTTTGAGAAAAAAAAGACTAAAACCTTTAGCTTTTTTAGAATAAACCTGTCAACAACTAAGTTTAGACCAAAGCTAACAATGACTAACATATGTGTGCATCTGTGCAGTGTAAGCAGTCTTCTGTTTAATCAGCGTCCTTTGTGACTACGTTCTCTTCTATAAGCGCTACCGGTGGGAACAAATCAACAGTTTTATTGAACTTTAATGCAGAGCAGCGTCACTGGAACATGAGGGTGGTTGATGGCAGTGGAATTTGGGCTTGCTGTACTTATTGTGTACCACTGTGTACGTTATAATATGAGATGAGACAGTGAGACATGAACAAACGATATTTGTGTTTATTCGAGTTATCTAGGATGGTCTAATGAGTATCCCTTCTGCTACAAAGACTTCTGCTACAGGCTGCACAATGATAACATTCCCATGGATTATGTGGATTATTGTGGAATATTATTGATCACAACATGGATATCTGTAATGTTCATGCTTTACTCATATGAGCAAGCCAGAAAAAAAAACCTGAAGTATAGGAAGGGTTGGGTTGCATTTTAGAAATGTTATAATGGAAGCTCAACTGGTCTGTGAAATGGGTGTGAGATGAACAATTAAAAATGCTTTTTTTGTTTGAATTGGCCTTTAGAGAAATTGCAGGCATTGTTTTTTAAGAAGTTAACTTTCAAATGTTTTCCGGTCCATTAAGTTGGGATAAACACCCTTAATCAACCAAATGCCTAATTTGCTGGGTCTGCAAAATAGGGAGAGAGGAATAACAGGACTGGCAAGAAGAAAAAAAAAAAAAAGGGAGAGAGGAGAAGATGAGACAGCATGTGAAGATTCACCGTTCTTAACTCCCTCTTTGATCATGCGTGTGGCGATTGGGGCCTGTCCCTGTCCCAGAGAGAGGGCACAGAAGTGGTGGCCCATGCCTGACTTTTCTGCCAGCTGCACCAGGGCAGCAGTGGGATCCACACCAGGGGACAGCACAAAGATCAGTGGTGCCTTAGTGGTGGAATCCTCTACCACCTATAACACAAACACCAAAGGACAGGAAACGCAGAAATCATTTTAATCTCCTGTTCAAAAAATGGCTCGTCACTGATTTCCTTGCAATTGCGAATTTCTTTCCTGGTAGCAGAAGGCTCTAAAAATGAGAGATAACTCCTTTAAAGTGATACTTCGGTTTTTGTGTCGCATGCCGCGTGTCACATATGGTAGTACACTTTGCCAGGAGAAGTCGAACACAGCAGTCCAAATTGCATAGTGACTTGTGATGCAATGTAACGAGCTAAAAGCTACACTGCGAATCATTTCAGATAGTGCGTCATGACTGCTTGAGTCAACTTTAGTCAACTTTAATCAGGTTTAGAGAAACAGCTTCCTTAGAACACATATTCAGTAAGACAGAAGCTAACAAAATGTTCAGGCATGCTCCCGTATTATCTCTCTAGCACGAACGCTCATTTATATTTATAACAGGGCTCAGCCAAATGAATATACACAACTTGTATGCTTACAGCTACCCTGATGTTGCAGTAGAGAATTCGCCCTGTGTTTGACGCTGTTGAAATGTGTTTATAATATGGAGCTGAGGATGTTGAGATGTATATCGACATGTCTGCACTCTCTACCGTGTACGTGTTTATAACTCACAGCCTGCATGTCCAGGACTGGCGGCTCTACAAAGCGGGAGCCCAGGTTGTTGATGATGAAGGAAGTCACGCAGAATGAGACGCGGTCCTGTCTTAGAGAACGCACTATCAGCATCCTCTGCAACTCGTTGCACCCGTTCTCCCACTCCCCTAAAGAGAGTGAGCGATAAGGACACGCACAGAGAGGGGGAAAGACAGCAGAAAGAAGGTGTGTGGCAGAGAGAATTGAGAATGGTGGTTTGCAAATTGACATTGCAGAGTGGAACAAATGTTGGAAATAAAGACAGGGGGAGAGAAAGTGGACGGGTTCAAAAAGAAGGTGAAAAAAAGAACAAGGATAAGTGAGATGAAGTAGGAAATTAATTCAACAAGAGAGAAGTGACAGGCAAATATTATCTCTCTTATAAACCTTTTTAAAAACGAAGACCTCTTGAGAGCTTGCGTTTTAAACAGAATTACAATTCATAATTACACAAATGAGTTAAACAAACATTTTCACAGAGCTGCATGTTCTCCCATAGATTGTATTAATATTGAGCAGAGCGCTCGGTAATATAATTAGATTTGAAAAATAATCAAAGGAAATGACAGACTAGCACTGTCAGAAGAGTTTGACATTAGCGAATATGGCCGGAGAGAGACTGAGGGAGGAAAAGACGAAGGACATGTACACAAATACGTATTCATCTTGTAGTAATTTTCCAAGACAAAAGTGAGTCAAAAATGCAAAGGTGATTCACAAAGATGAGGAACAGCTAAAGTGCTTTCACACACATAGACATTACCGGGTAGAGGGGCGTTTTCTGGCTCTGAGCTGGTGTACCATAGGTTCCAGTCTCGTGGGTACTGCTCAAACGAGGCCATAAGCCCATGGAAATTAGCTAGCTTGTCCAGCTCAGTAATGTTGTCCCAATTAGAGTCAGCCAGCCAACTTGAGCATGGGTTATCCATCTGGCCTTCCTTATCCAGGACCTGGAACAGCAGCACACACCCACAGACATCACAGTATGAGAAGGACACCCAAGGGTTCCATAACAGACCCCAAACAAGATTTAACACCAGCAAAACATGGGGCGATGTTCTAAACTAAACAGTTTAAGCCTTTTGAAAGGCTTAAAAACCTTGCGGTCTCAAACGCTAAGCAGCAAAGTAGACTATGTACTGTCAGTGTTTGCAGGTGATGAGAAATAATGTTACCCATAAGAGCCAAACATAAGTCTTTACAAGAACTGACATACTCTAAATGCAGAGCAGTTTCTCTCAAAGTGATTCTGCAGGTTTGGCTGCAAGACAGCAAGATTAACACTCCTTGGAAAATTGCTTCAAAATCACAAGATATTTAACTGTGAATTTTTTGCTACTCATTAAGATAAAGTTCCAGACACTTTTCAAAATAAATTGTTAAAACCTGATGGTTTATTATTGTTGAAAATAATTCAATTCATAAATATTCACATCTAAATGACCTCTGAGGTAAATATTTGCTCCAGTAGCGCACACACTTAGCAAATCTGCCTTGTAATGAAGGGTAGAGGGAATTAAGCCTTTATTTAAAAATATAAACATAAACTCATATTACGACTTGGCTAGAGTTTATCCGTGAATTTAGAGAAGTGATTCCTTAGGTACAAACCTAACATAACATAACTACAGTAAAGCATGGTGGTGGCGGCATCATGATTTGGGAACGCGTCCCTGCAGCAAATACTAGAAACTCAAAGTTACAAGGAAACATGTGTGGAACTGACTAGAGAAAAATACTGAAAGAAAACACACTGCACTCTGGGACTTAGAAGAATCATATTAGAACATGATGAGGCAAAACATACACCAAGAACCACAATGAAGTAGCACTGGTGTAAGAGGATTGGGAATGCTGCATGTCTTGGCTTAAAACAAAAATAGCGTCAATGTCCTGAAATGTCCAGGTCAAACCTCTGAGTATTGTTGGTACCTTTTCTATATAGGTGAATTTACAAAAATAGGCCTATATGTAATGTCTGAAGCATTGAGTTAGAATTTTTACCTAAATTAAATGTTATAGTCATGCCCTTCCTATCTAGTACTGTTATATGCAGATTGCTTGGTTGGTTAGATATTGAATCTTGTTCCAATGACCTTAGCAATGGCATACTGATCACTTTATTTCACCTACAACACCTACACAATGTTTAAAAGTAAATATATAAATAATACAAGGCACAACGCATCAGAAAACACGCTGCACATTCCACCTAATTGGATCAGCCTTTTGGCCATATGCATATATGTAACACATCTGAAGTGTAGAATATGTTTGTTACAAACATCTTTACTCCAGAAACAGGGGCAAAACACTGCGTGAGAACGTTTTTACTCTTGTTTATGGAGTGAGGAAAAAGCGTCTGGAAAAATTGCTGCTGAAGGTGATAGGTGAAGGTGATACAGTGTGTACAGCATGAAGGACGCACTGATTTAGTCTGACTGGGCTGATCTGAACAACTTAACACTGACTATATTGTTGAAAAAAACAAAACAAAAAACATACAGTTTGAATTTCTTAAGAAATACAATTAGTTCATAGGAACTGAATTAGGAGCAGGGTGTGTGATTATTCATAAGTGGTGTGATAGCATCATGGTAGGAGTAATGCAAATGGTGTCTGCTTTGGTAAGATAGAGTATTGTGGGTATGGATGGACCTGTATTACAGAGCACTTTGAGTTAACGTGCTAAATATAACATGGTTTCATGCTGTAATAATGAAATGCTAAACAATATCATTTATGATATATATGACATATGTAATGCATCCTTTTTTTTATTATTACACCAGCCTAATTAGGTTAATGGGGAAGAAAGATCAGTGCTCACCAGCCCTCCTCTGAGGAAGAAACTGTACTCGTCCATGTTGAGCTTGCCGGCCACCTCCAGGATCTTTGCACACAGGTGGAAGCTGAACAGGAGCTTGTGACACTCAAACAGGCCCCGACAAGTGTACCTGCAAACACGGACCACTGATGACTCTCAGACCAACATCATGTTCAAGCTCAGAGAAACTCAATGACTGCCAATCAGATCTTTCATATGCATTTACACATGCAAGTGATTATGTTGCGACACCATTTCAATATCCCTATGACTACTCCACACATAAGACGATACAATACAGACTGAGCGACAGAGAAATATAAATGAACGACGTTCTGTTGAATTATACACAGTGGTCCGGCGAAACATGACATCAACCAGCAACTTTTCACTTGCCTACACCTGTCATTAAGTCATGTAGTCATGATTTGGTATAAAAGATAAGACTATTACCAATATGTTTTTGAATTAGGGGATAGGTCATGACTATCACTACACTCATGACTGTAACTAGCTACGAGGACACAAACTTCTGGACCTTTATAGTTTAAAAAATGGGTTTTTTTGCATGTATATACGGGATTTTACGGTAACCACCAAGTGTTTGGGGGAAAAAGCCTGTCTGTTTTAGTTAAGATGTAGACACGAGAAATGTTTACATACACAATTTCATATTAATTACTGTACGTAACTAGAATAGAATATTAATTTTACATGGTCAATTTTTATGTAAATAGGCTGTAAGATACAAAATAATGCACATTACAGTTCTATCTTTTACAATAACTAGATAAAATAGACAATATACTCATTTTTTAAAAGAAATATGAAGTCAAACTTTAGAAATTCATATTTCCGGAGACTGAAATCAACAGGTAACTTAGGCTGAATTGTAAAGCAATATACTGAATCTGATGAAACGAAAGCGTCGAACAGAGCAAAGAATTCGAAATGAGCGATTGACGTAGTACGCATTCAGCGTAGTGATGTATTAACTCCGACACATTTCTGCAACGTGGACCTCAATAAACTTTTGCTACGGGTTACAGTGCTGTCTACACTGACTTTCCCCTTAATTCCATATTCCACTGCAGAGCAGATCACTACATCATCACTTAACAATGCTCATCGTCTGCGTTCATATAAATATACTATTATAAACAATAAAACTTGTTCAGTTAGTGACCTCTTTTTATTATAAAATGAAACAGGTTAGGAAAGCTTATGGACTGTTGGCAAAATTGATTTGAAGAGATTTTAATATTTAATACAGATCAGAGGGCATGCGTTCTTATGTATAGAGACATGTAGGTTATGTAGGTGTGTTAATCGCTATTGGGTATACAGTAATAAAGTGTGACCTGTAAACTGCGTAGGTGTGATAGTCATTGAGCTTGGCGATCCTCTCCTCCAGTTTGTGGCTGCGAAAGCTCTTTTCGATGCTCAGGTTGAACAGGCCGATGTAGGCATCCAGAGAGAACTGGTACATGGGGTCTATATGGCTCATATCGTTTAGCACAAAGAACAAGATGGAAGCACGCTGGGCACAGGGGCGATAAGCCTGCAATTTAAACACAGCGTTCAATCGTCTTATTTTGACAGAACCGCTAATCAGGGCTTTCTATCTTTATCCCTAAACTGTCAACAATTAATCCAATGTGGCAAAACTTTCTGCACCCTCCTCCTTCTCTCATCATCTTCTATTCCTGACTCTCTCACTCTTTCTCTCTGTCACCTCTCTGGCAGTATCGATTTTGATCTCCGTCTGCTCGCTGGTCTGCAGTTGTTCTGACACCTCTGTGGCTGTGACTTTGGAGGTCTGCAGAGTGTTCACCAGCTGCACATCATCCAGCAGAGAGCCAGTTGCTTCATTCAACAAGCTACACACACACACACACACACACACACACACACACACACACACACACAGGCATATAAACATGATGCTGCTAAAGGACTGATGGATTTAGCAAATGTGTTAATTTTGCCTTTTCTCTAAATGTGATTTGAATAAAAGGTGTTAATGTAGTGCTATGAAGTATGTGGACATGTTTTAATGGAGGCGTTTAATGTGTGCGTGTGTGTGTGTGTGTGTGTGTGAGAAGCCCACCGAAGAATCTCATCCTCTAGCTCCTGTAGTTTCCTCTTGCCTGAGGCAATGTTGATTACCAAAGAGTCTTTCTGTTCCTCCAGCTCAGGACGCTCCTTACGCACCACTATACCCAACAGCTGAGCCTCCAGACCCTACACACACAGACAGACACAGAAAGACGCACACACAGACACACACACAGACACAAAGCACTATAAAAAAAAAAAAATGTGGCTTCACAATGGCAAATGCATTTTTAGAGATGCACAACAAGTCAAACCAACAAACAAACACACACACACACACACCTGTTCCTTCACAGCGAAGTTAACAATGGTGGTTTTGCTGGAAATCTCGGGGGTATAGTGTGGATTGGACAATTTAGTGGTGATGTAGAAACGGAACTCTGGGTTATACTCGACCTCTTTATCTCCCAGCTTCATCAAGAGCCTCCCACCTGCATACACACAGCAATCCACTCAACTACACACACCAGGG
Organism: Stegophilus panzeri; assembly: GCA_024331685.1. Classification (NCBI taxonomy): domain Eukaryota; kingdom Metazoa; phylum Chordata; class Actinopteri; order Siluriformes; family Trichomycteridae; genus Stegophilus; species Stegophilus panzeri. Next base: position 20,487,110 of record JANDJT010000206.1, on the reverse strand, counting down.
GTTGCTACGTACTGTGATTCCAAGCAGAGGCACCACGCAGCTGGCAGGCACTCAAAGAACTTGAGCATTCCAGTTGAATACTGAATAACGGCTATCGCTAGTTAACCAGATAATGCTTCTTACATTAATATTGGCAGTTAATGAAGTTAAAATGTGGATATATACATAATAGGGATTCATTCACGCGAGATGTGTTTATGGTTTGGTCTATATTGCCATAGTTAACTGATCATGAGCTGTGACTCACCCTGAATCCCACACAAGAGGGGGAAGTTTTCAGTTTTCCGATTTGTAGTACAGCTATGAGATACTTCTACATAGTCGTGGATGTGCAGGTGCACTTTCAAAAAGGTGCTTCTAACCCTTTGACTTCTGCACTGTAGGGTTTGTTTTGTTACCAAGAATGTATTTTTTTATGTAAGAGAGTTACATTAAAGATATTTTCATACAATTTTCCACATTACACTGGAACTAAATATACGCACATTTTGTATGGAAGAAAAAAAAAAAAGTTTCCATTTAGTTCCCATGTTTTAATCTATATGGAATTTTTCATTTAGCAACTTTTAGTATATTATATTATTTCATACAGCTTTAACCTTTGTTGACTATAATATCCCTGGTTCTGACAGGTCTTTTCATAGTGCACTGTGTGTGTGCGCGTGTGTGTACATGTGTGTGACTGACCAACATGGCTGAGAGATTTGTTAAGTATGGGTGCCAGTGAGGGATCCAGATCCTCCTGTACATTCTGCAGAAGAACTGGGAAGCCAAACTGCACTGCGTTCTCCAAAACACGCAAGAAATCTGGCATCTGCAGGTCTATCACCTTTAAGCTCTGAGAGAGAAAGAGAGAGAGAATTCAAAAGATAAGACAAACAATAGATGAAAATCAGTCAAAAGGTACAGGCCAAAAGAGAAAAAAAAATGATAAAAACAGAGACAAAAATGACAGAATAGATATTAAAGAAAATGTGAGTGTGGGGGAGTAAGGGAGCAGAGAGAGAGCGCGAGAGAGAACGAGAGAGAGAGAGCAATAGTAAGAGGGGAGAAGAAAGAAAAGCTTCAGGACTGTCAGTGTAAGACATTTCGTGATTGTTCCTAAATGTCAGCATTTAGCTGTAGTGTGTGAATGGCACTGGCCACCCCAGCAAGACATGAAAGCATGAAAGGACCTGCAGAGAGGAGGAAAAGGTCAGAGAAACAGCGCAAAAAGAGGAGAGAGAGACCGACAGAGAGGAAAAGAGACAGAGGGACATAGAGGGGCAGAAAGAAAAAGGGGGCAAGGGAGGAGCAGAGACCTGTACAACAAATGAGGCTAAGCTGAGAGACAAGAGACGGAGAAAAGCACAGTGACCAGATGGTCAGGACAAAGATTCAAGCCTAGGTGTGTAAATGTGTATAATGGTGTCATTTTGTGTGTGTGTGTGTGTGTGTGTGTGTGTGTTACTCCTGTGTGTCGTTTCTGCTCTCTAAATACTCCATCAACATCTCCCATGCTGTGCTCTCTTTTTCAAAGAACGCCTGAGCACAGAGAGGAAAAAAAAAAAAAAAAAAAAAAGACTCCATCTCACCTCAATAAAGAAACGAACAACTGCAGCCTCCAAAACACAAAAAAGAAAGAGAGAGAGAGAGAGAGAGAGAGATAGCATATTAATAGAACTGTGTGTGTAGAGAACTAGTGTGTGAAGGAAAGAGGAACAGAAAGCAGGTAAGAAGAATGAGTGACGGAAATGATGCAGCTTTCAATGTGCCATAGATTTGGTGGTGTTCATTTGTTCTACACTAATTAAGGGAAGAAAGGCACTGGAGTCTGTGGGCTGTACACAATGTCACGACTCTGACTAAAATGGGTTGGCTGACTGACGTGAAGGGGTTACGCTTTTGCAATACGGAGGGAGCTATAATCTCGTCTAATACCTTCCGTTTGCTTGTCTCCGTTCAGTTTCTATACAAACCCTCACCTTTTTTTTGCGCACTGAGCTCAGGATAATTTGATCTTTATACCAAGCACAGTGTATAAAATTGGTGTTGAAAAGGTTTGGGCATTGTGCAATTGTGTGCGTGATTATTCACTCTTTTAGACTCCATGTTCTTAATCCACTTCAGCGCTTGTCCTTGAGGGTCCACCATTAATGGCCATCTGGGGAAAGACGTAGAGAAAGAGAGACAGACAGGACATTAGCCATTACTGTGGACGCCGGAGACATTATCCCCAAATAATTCATAATAATCCATAATCTCCAAAAAAGAAAAAGAAAAAATGCCCTGTCTGGTGACCTTCTGTTTCTCTGAAAGGAAATTAGCACTGGTCTATAAATGGACGTCCACATCGCAGAGCTTACTATTATCTTTAGCTAATTACCCTGCTATCACTATTCATTAGTCATCATTATTCATGAGATACTGCCGTTATTCTAATTAGCACTAGAGACGGTCTGTCGGTCAAAGTAGTGCTGGGAGATCAGTCTGGTGAGGGCTGACCGGTTGCCGCGGGTGACGATAACTCCATTCTCAGTGGAGAAAGTGTCGGAGGGAAGACCCTGGATGTTCCAGTCACGCACGGCTGTGGCTTTGGAGAGGAAAACAGCAAAGCTGAAGCCTGGAGAGCATGGAACCTCCAACTCCTTGAACTACGGATAAAGTGTGAGTATAAGGAGACAAGAGTGAGGTACAGAACAACGGAAAAAGTCTAACTGTAAAGTGAAAAATATTACGATTGTAAGGAGAAGAGGAATAACCTGTTTTATCCAGATGCTTGTGAGCAGCTCGTCTCTGTAGTTGGACAGAAAAGGACCCATGTATGAGAGAAACGCAGCAGCCAGTAGACAGTCTCCCACTAGATAACCCATGTCCTTCTCCAGATCCTGCATTTAGGCAAAAATACCCAATCTGTAGTATTGCCTGGTTTCATCAAGTGTGCATGTGTGCGTGTGTATGTGTGCATGCTCGTGTGTGTGTGTACCTCTACAGTCTTTTCCCAGCGTACTCTCTCTCCAGCCAGTCCAGACACCAGTTTGCCAGCTCGGTCCAGTTTAAGCTCCATGTCTTCTGACTTTTTCCTCAAATCTTCCTTTTGACTCAGCTTCTCACTATACTGTGTCTGTAACTGGTCCAGTTTTTCTCCCACCTACACACACACACAAACGAGAGATGTGTCGTACAACCTCATAAATCCCCCCTTAACAAAGTTTTAAGCGGTTAGTAAATGAGTTAATCTAATGTGTTTGCTGACATGCTACAGGCAAAGTATGTGGTTGGTCAACGGTCATATCAGTCACATGGTTCTTGGATGCTAGAGATCTGCCTTGAGTTAAAGGCACTTTTTTAAAAATACAGATCATGTACAAAATGTATGAAAAAGTAATGCAAAAAAAATATTACCGCGGGTAAATTCAAACAAACAGAGAAGCATTATGATAAAACAATGATATGAAGTGACACGTTTGTTCTTTCTGGGCTCAACGGAAGCTTTTAGTCTCCTTAATATTCAAATGCATTCGAACACTAAGCCATTAAAAGTAATTAAAGTTCAAATGCAAATTTGAAAGGAATTTGCCAGCTAGAGCCCATAGTGAAAACTACACTCGTGCTGACCTCTCGGAGTTTGGTCTGGGCTTCGGCCAGCGAGGTCTGTTTCTCTGCCAACTGAGTCATGGCTCCATGCAACCTAGCGCGCTTTGGCTCCACCACCCGGTAGATACGGCCATATACCTGAGACAAAGCACAGACACACAGGTATGCAAAGATTCATGAATTTAAAGAAAACACAGAGTTGGAATACATGTAAACAAAACCATAAATATTGAGTGTGTAATTGCAATTAAATAATTGTCAGTGCACTTGGGTGTGACTGTGGGTATTGGGTCTTACTTCCATGGCTCTGACCCACATGCAGAGAGACTTGGCTGCCAGCGAAACTCTGCCAATGATATCAGGTTGGAAGTCAGGCTGTGTGCAGTATTGGCCAATCTTCTTCAGCACGCGGTCTGATATGTTATCTTTATCAAAGTGCACCAGCTGTTTAATGAAACTGGCTTCACCTATCACACACACAGACAGTGGAGTACAATGACAATGCTAATATACCGATTTCTGTGCCATCAGCTTGACTGCTCCAGAGTATGTGTTTAAACATTTAAATGTACTTTCTAATTGTTGATTACATTTCCACTGCCCACTGCTCTGTATATTAGCATTGTTCAGCTCTCTTGATGTAACTCTCTATTTTACCTCTCTATTATAACGAGTTTCTTTGAGTAAAATTTCTTCTTTAGGTCCACTTTGTTATCGGGTCTTTCCATTATCCAATGATCAACCAGTAAATATATGTTCTTTTTCTCTGCCTCTTACCAAGCTGTCTCTTAGCTTCAGCCCAGGTGGGTTCACATCCTCTCAAAATCATGACTGCCTGCATCACGGTCTCTACCAGTGCCGGGGGCCGACCGTAAGACTTGATCTCGGTCATATCCTTCTTATTCAGGGACTCCAGGGCCTGCACAGCAGGAGACGGAGTTAGTAAGAGCAAGGAAACACGTTAGAACACAATTCCAGCCATCTTTTTTTCTTGGTATGTGGGAGATACACAGACATTGAATTTGAAGTTAGGCTACTGGCAATAACACACAAATTTGATCTGTAACTACAAACTGCCAATCAATACTTCCAAAATACACACTGGCCTATTTAATAAAACACATGTACCTGTGTTCATTCATGCAATTACCCAATCAGCCAAGACAGCACCACAATGCATCAATTCATTCATACAGATACAGGATAAGAGCATCAATTAAAGTTCACCTCAAACATCAGAAAGGGGGAAAATCTGATCTCAGACCACAGCGTGGTTTTTGGTGCCGTTTTTAGGAAGACTTTGGTAACTAAAACAGCCACTCTTTATAACCATGATGAGCAGAAAAGCATCTCAGACTGCACGTGGTGGATGGGCTACAACAGCATCGGGTTCCACTTGTGTGAGCCACGGGAATCTGAGGCTACAGTGTGCACAGGCTCACCAAAACTGGACGGTTGAGGATTGGAAAAAGATCAGCTGACACTGGAAAAGCCATCGACACATCAAACATCCCATTTAGCAACAACAACCGTGCCAATGAGATCACATATTTTCCCCCATTAACAGAAGCGCTTGTGCTGTAGCTGCATGATTTTATGTACTGCACTGCTGCCACATGATTGGCTGATTAAATAATTGCATTATTAAGCAAGGGTACAAGTGTTCCTGTTAAATGAAGTGGTGAGTGTATATTTACACTTATTAGCATTATTAATAGTACTACTGTTACCATTTTTGTAATTACAGCTGTGAGAATGGGAAAATGGTAAATGGCGCACTTATATAGCGCTTTTATCCAAAGCGCTTTACACTGTGTCTCATTCACCCATTCACACA
>JANDJT010000206.1:20441781-20456520 GCA_024331685.1 Stegophilus panzeri | reverse complement strand
AATCCTGATGAGAAGTTTAACCCCGTCCACCACGAGCTCATATATGTTTGTATTTTTAAACTTACATCAAATGTCCCAGCAAAGAAAGGAAGCAACTGCCTCTAAACACCTTTTTACAATTTTCCCCTCGTATCTACGTCGTCATATCTACTATCATTTTGCAGCTTCACAAATCATATTTTGGTGTGAAAATTTTTGAACTCACAATTTTGTAAACCAAGGCCAAGGATGCTTTTAGCACCTATAATAGGATCAAGGGGGTGGTCACTGCTGGTTTATGATTATTGCAATCAACCACCTATTCTAATTTATTAAGACTGATAGTAATTGCTACCTTTGTGAAGGCCTGTGACAAGCTGGTGTTATTTTCAGCACAAACAGGATTTTTTTTTTTTTTTTTTTTACCAATAAAAAAAGCTTTGTGAACACATCACTTGCCAAATCACCAATAAATTTATTGGTAAAAAACAAAAACAAAAAATTTCAGCATTCTGCAGTTTCTAAATGTATTTCGATTGATAGACACAACTCATATTCAGTTAAATGTTAATGTGTTTTTCTGATGCTAAAAACTTAATAACAAACCCTGAGGCAAAATACCAGAGGTCATGAGGGGTGTATGTTGATGGTTTGTTAATCAGAAAAGATGCACTTGTGTTTTATATGTACTAGTAATAGTGAAAGTGACAGCACCTTGCAGTTGTTGAAGCCTTCTGCAAACAGAGTGATCTCTGCAATCAGGGTTGAGTCAGGCACCACCATAGAGACTGGCCTAAACATAGACTTCAGATTATCAGGCAATTCAGTACGACCAGCATAACCTAGAGGAGACCCAGATACACACACACACAAATACGTGTATATTATATATATATATATATATATATATATATATATATATATATATACACACACACACATACACACATATATACACACACACACATATATATATATCTCAGTGTGCCACACCCTAATACTCAACTACAGTATACACAACCCTAATACTCAACTACAGTATACACATACCTGCTTAAATACGCAGTAAGAACCAATTAAAAATCTCACTGAGTAGTATGTACCAGGATTCATAGTGATGAAAATGCCACAGGACGAGACCAAGCGGATCTCCCTGCCCTCGAAGATGAAGTTCGTGGCTCCTGCAGACAGCGCTGAGAGGATGGACAGGATCTGCTGCGCCACTACTGACAGCACCTCGATGTTAATGCGGTTAAACTCATCAAAACAACCCCATGCCCCTATCTGGAAACAGACACACACTCTCATTTAGTACATAATCTGTAAAATTCATTATGCTATGTGTCATGGTAACTCCGTATATACTATCCATTATGTTATGTTCCATTTATAAAATGCCTATATAATATTTCTTGCATATTAATAACACGAACCTGAGCAAGACCAGAGTACATGCGCCCCATGGATTTGAAGTCCAGACCGTCAGAACAGTTGATCACGATGACATACATGCCCAGAGCTTTGCCCAGGTCTTTCACTGTCTCGGTCTTGCCTGTGCCTGCAGGACCTTTGGGAGAGCCACCACGGTGCAGATGTAAGGCTGTGGTCAGCGTCATATAACACCTGTAGAAAACATTGCTCACTTTTACTCATTCTGCTTTCAAGCCCTGCCAAGAGCATTTACAGACAAACTGGTACACCAAGAAGTGATAACTGTAACTTTAGATAATCTGCTGTGTTTTGTCACGCTGTTCCTTAACTTAGCAACCAGAGCTTTGGTTGTACACTTTACAGTAACTTCGGCCCCCTCGTGTCAAATATATACAATATAAATAAATATATAGAGAATAATGCATTGTTCATGTACGGTGTTTTTTTTCTATATTTCTGCATAAATATGACTTAAACATCATCAGATTTTCCTAAAAGTAGACAAAGAGAACCCAATTAAACAAATGAGACAAAATATTATACTGGGTAATTTATTTATTGAGGAAAATGATCCAATATTACATATCTGTGAGTGGTAAAAGTATGTGAACCTCTAGGATTAGCAGTTATTTTGAAGGTAAAATTAGAGTCAGGTGATTTCAATCAATGGGATGACAATCAGATGTGAGTGAGTGTCCTATTTTATTTAAAGAACTGGGATCTATTAAAGTCTGATCTTCACAACATGTTTGTGGAAGTGTATCATGGCACGAACAAAGGAGATTTCTGAGGACCTCTGAAAAGATTTGTTGAAGCTCATCAGGCTGGAAAAGGTTACAAAACTATCTCTAAAGAGTTTGGACTCCACCAATCCACAGTCAGACAAACTGTGTACAAATGGAGGAAATTCAAGACCATTATTACCCTCTCCAAGAGTAGTCGACCAACAAAGATCACTCCAAGAGCAAGACATGTAATAGTCCACAAGGTCACAAAGGAACCCGGGGTAACTTCTAAGCAACTAAAGGCCTCTGTCACATTGGCTAATGTTAATGTTCGAGAGTCCACCATCAGGAGAACTATGGTGTGCATGGCAGGGTTTCAAGGAGAAAGCCACTGCTCTCCAAAAATAACATGGTTGCCCATCTGCAGTTCAAAGATCACATGGACAAGCCAGAAGGCTATTGGAAAAATGTTTTGTAGATGGATGAGACCAAAAAATAACTTTTTGGTTTAAATGAGAAGTGTTATGTTTGGAGAAAGGAAAACACTTCATTCCAGCATAAGAACCTTATCCCATGTATGAAACATGGTGGTGGTAGTATCATGGTTTGTGGCTGTTTTGCTGAATCTGGGCCAGGACGACTTGCCATCAGTGATGGAAAAATTAATTCTGAATTGTATCAGAGAATTCTAAAGGAAAATGTCAGGACATCTGTTCATGAACGGAATCTCAAGAGAAAGTGGGGCATGCAGCAAGACAATGGCCCTAAGCACACAAGTCGTTCTACCAAAGAATTGTTAAAGATGAATAAAGTTAAGGTTTTGGAATGGCCAAGTCAAAGTCCTAACCTTAATCCAATAGAAATATTGTGGAAGGACCTGAAGCAAACAGTTCATGTGAGGAAACTCACCAACATCCCAGAGCTGAAACTAGATAGACCAACATAGTGGTTCTCAAACTGGGGGGCTGCACTGAAATTCTAAAACATTATTATTATTTTTTAAAAACAATTTTTTTTACCTGTATGTAAGTTGGGATTGTGAACCTTTGAACTATGATGTACATAAAAATGAGAAATATTAATCAATTAAATCAATTATACACAGACACACACCAAACAGCGACATCTGTTGATATACTAGTGTACTGTTAGCCACACACTGATAAAGCCTAAGACTATTTAAAATTGATAAGTTTTTAGATAGAGGCCATAGTCTCTTAGCTGAGAAAGTTAATACAGAAGAGCCTAGCAGGAAAAAAATGAAATTGCGAAAATTTTATGACTCTAGGGGGCCACAATCCAGGGGATGCGTCCTACACAAGGGGGCCTCACGCTGAGAAGGTTTGAGAACCACTGGACTAACAGACACAGACAAACACATACACACTTAGAAAACTAACAAAAGGACACTCAGGACTTAAAAAGCACACACACACACACACACACACACACACACACCACTCAAAGACAGACACTGTATGCCCATTCTCTATGTCCTTGAGTGGGTTTAGGATGCCATGTGCTCATCAACATAAGCCAGGATTAGATGTTTCCTTTCATTTCATGGAAGATCGTTTTGCAGCTGTGCTTTTCAGTGTTATTTTACTGTTTCTAAAGGATGCAATAAAAATCAGCTATTGACTCTTGACTCGCACTTCCCATGTGGAATCCATGAATAATTGATAGTAGGGGAGAATCTTCACACTCCCACTGTAATGCTTGTACACCAAATCCCAGCATCCAAGCACAAAACATGTCTGTCTCTCTTTTTCTTATCCCTTTTTCACCTTTCTCTTAGATATAATCAAATTTGAAAGGTATCAAAAATGATTGTATTAGGATTTGAATACTGCCAAAACGTGGTAAATAAATGTCTCTGACGCGTTTTCTCTCTCTCTCTCTCTCTCTCTCTCTCTCTCTCTCTCTCAGGATAAGAAGGTTCATTATCACCCTGATACAGATTTGCTCTATTTCCATTGTCAGCTTTCCAATGAGTCTCATTCAGCTCATAATATTGCTGTTAACATCTGGCAATGTTAGTTCATGCTGACCCTGAAGATGAATTGTAATAAGATGTAATGTCTCTGCATCTGTAGACAGCCTTGATCTACGCCTGAAATGCTAATGATTATTATGAAAAAGCGGATGTTATAATAATTCCACAGAAGTGTTGATATGAACCGTTGATATAATCAGTATCATAAACTACAACTAATTAGTACAACTAATAATAAACTAATAATAAATGAAAGACTAGGATATTCTGACAAATAATTATCTAAGGTACAGTACCTATACCGTGCGCCTATACTAACTGTCCATTTTATCAGGTACACCTACCTGCCAGTACACTACACATCAGTCGAAACAGACCACCATAGCCTTACCACTGGTAGTGTTAGTGTTATTATGTTACACTGCTATGAGTCTATCATATACAGGAAGAATTGAGAGTGCAGGTCTTACAAAATATAGCTCTTTTTCCATGCACCATTTATTTTAACGTTCATCTATCCCTTCATCTGTTATTAGGGTCTGACCACACAAGTTATGAACAGTTTCTGGATATTTGGTAGACCACAGTATTTTTAACACAGCTGAAGCACTGGGGTGTTTAACAAACCTTACCAAAAAAGCTGCACCTGATACACTCATAGCAGCCCCATACACACTACCTCACATCAGTGGTATTGCTGTGCTGAGAGTGGTCCACCTCTAAAATAGTCAGCAGTGGTTCCCTGATAGAGAGGGCAAAGGTGGGATGGCATAGTGTGTACTGGGTTACATTCAGTTAATTGTAATTGTGTAGGTGTAACTGATAAATTGGCCAGTGAATGTAGCAACAAAGCAGCTAGTGTATGACTCAGAGTGTGTTAAAGCCATCAGTGGATGCAAATATTACACTCCTAACTCAAGAAATGTATGTATAGGGACTTGGTGTCCTTAGGAAAATGAGTATGACATATAATAATGCATTTTGCTTATAATGACCACAGGTTATCGTGTGGGTGAGCAGCTGCAATGGTTCTGTACTAGATTTAAAAAAAAAATGCATAAAAACACTTCAGGGACACTTCTCCTACAGCAGTGCACCACGGCAGCTTAACACAGGAGCAGGAAGGCCGTTCGGCTCCAGGGAATCCAATAATGCTCCCTGTTACCTTTCATAGGTGAAAACAGATGTGTTGCCATGGTTACAGTACCTGTCAGTGAGAGGGGTGATGACTAATCGGCCTGAATTGCCCAGGTACTCATAACAGTACTGGAAGTGTGTATTGGTCTGTCTGATAATACAGTCATCCACATCCTGCAGACACACACACACACACACACACACACACACACAGATGGTGCTTTGATTATTATTTCATAAAACACTAAGTAATAATCTTTATTTATACAGTACTTTTAATTTGATCACAGAAATATTAAAAGATTCAGCACATGAATCAAATAAACTACAACCAGAAAGACAAATCTATTAATCTATTAGTAACATACAAATCACACCAGGGTTCAATTATGAAATAAAAAAATATGAATAAAATAATAACTACTAACAGACTGAACATGTTTTAAATCTGTTTTTAATCTAATCACATACTGTATATAGAACCAGAGTTGATGATATTCTACAGGGCCTGAATCTCCTCCTTTCTCATTCAGTTTTTCTCCCATTCTCTCATCGACCCCTTCTCTCACCTTATCCCAGTAGAGGCGGAGCTGACAAAGCCAGTCGAAAGCGTTCGTATCGCAGCAGCCCGCTTTGGCCAATTTATCAATGACATCACGGGCATGAACTTCTACTGTAACCAAGGCCACAGTCTTGAGACGCATGCTTTTTGAGAGGTTTCCTCTTATGGCCTCGGAGTAGCGGTGCAGCATGGACACCTGCGGTAGACACATGACGAAATCTGACATTTGATCTGTTCTGTAACACTGCACTGTGTGACACCTGCATCTGCTGCAGTTTTTTCCCTTTGTTCTGAGATTCATTACATGAGTGACCTTGGGTCTGAAAACTAGTTACAAGTCTACAAGCAAAGATGAAGGCATCAGTCAATCATTGTGCTTGTGCCACAGGAAATCAATCAGTGTTTTCGCAGAAAGACCCCCATGGGAGTCACTTATCTGACCTGTTTCTTCTTCATGGATTTTAGTGCTGATTTGTCGGCCCTCTCTTTGCCTGCAATAAGAGATTTGGTGACATCTGTGGTCCACTGGATCTGGCTGGCTGTTATCAACATCTGCATGAAAAGAGTAGATTTTACCACATGTACAAGCACACACATGTAGACAGACATGTACCACTGAGGTCACTCACCTGTCCAGGCCAATCTTTAACCCACTTGTCTCTTTTTCCAATCATCTTTTTGAGAGCCAGGCAACAATTCTTCAAACTATCCTTCAGAGTCCAACGCATGGCACGCTCAATATCACACAGCCACGCCTACACACACACACATTACATACATACTAACAAAAAACAAGCCAAAATAGATATACACGATATAGCCAAAAGTATGTGGACACCTGACCATCACATCCATATGTAGGACTTCCCCAAATTGTCACCACAAAGGTGGAAGCACACAAGTGTCTAGAATGTCTTTGTATGCTGTAGAATTACAATTTCCCTTCACTGGAACTAGGGTCTAGTCCAAACCTGTTCCAGTATGACAATGTCCCTGTGCACAGAGCAAGTCCATAAAGACATGGTTTGCTGAGGTCGATGTGGAAGAACGTGAGTGACCTGCACAGAGTCCTGACCTCAACCCCACTGAACACTTCTGAAATAAACTGGACTGCTGACTTTTCGTTCGAGATCAGTGACTGACCTCACTAATACAAAATCCCCAAAGCCACACTCCAAAATCTAGTGGAAAGCCTTCCTAGAGGGGTGGAGGTTATTATAACAGCAAAGGAAGACTAAATCTATAATGGGATGTTCAACAAGCACATATAGGTGTAACTGGCCAAGTGTCCACATACCTTTGGCCATATAGCGTACTACTCATGTCCTTGACTTAAGTTCAACTTAAGTCAAAGCTTGGTTACTTGCTTATTTATATTTTGACATTTAACTGGTACTTGAGCTAATGAGATTTGGATTATTTTAAACATGTATTCCTTAACAAGCGTAAATAATCTATGCAGATGTGATTCTTCAGCATTAAATAATGTTACTCAAATTACTATAGTATAGAATTGACGTAAAACTTAAGGCTAACTGACTTGCCTGAAGTGAGCACAAGGAAAAACGTCTTTTGTAAATCTAAGTACTGTAGCAGTCATACTGGACTTTTCACCCATGTCAGGCGGGTGCCAAAAATACAGCAGTTTTTGGACGGTCCTGGTGTTGAATGATTTTGGATGGAATATACTGGTAACGTGAGCTAGATAAATGGTTTATTTTTTGCAACTGTGAACAACAAGCTGATACTACAAAAATAGTGAGGCAAAAGTTTAATGCTTCATGTTTTTCCAGATTAAAAAAAAGAAGATACCACACTCCACCCTGTCTGTTTTCTGCTGGCTCAGGCTTCTGTGGTTTGCGAATCCTGCCTCTTCTGCCATTTAATCCCTTTTCTCATTTCAGTCTGACCACTGCCTAAGTGTGTATTTGACATGGTATTGTTCTGAACTCACTTCTACTGGCCCCTCTAGAAGAACAGGATGAGTGAACTCCACAAACTCTCCATCAGCAGAGAACATCCCAGCAGCTTCAGACTTCATACTGCCGGGTCCGATCTACACACATACAGATTAGTTACTGTGTGCATTATTGCTGTATTAGAAAGCACAGTTTGAACCAGACAGGGGCCTATGTGACAAAGACTCACTTAAACATACAATATGCTCGTGAAAAGTATTATTTAGAGTATTTCTTCCACACTTAGGAGGGAGATCATGAGGGAGATCTCTTTACGTATCTGGGAGTTATCAGTGTGTATGGGTGTACCTTGTTGATGCGCAGGCTCTTGATATTGTCGAAGCATTTTTTGAGGTGAGGCTGCACTGCGTCTGGGTTGCGTGACTGGCCCAGTATCTCCAGCAGGTCATCGTTGGACAAGAAGTAGAATCGTGGAAAGATCTGTCTCTTGGTCTCCAGATACATGTCTAAAGACTTTTGGATTTCCTCAAGCTTAGTGTTTATCTCAGATAGCTTCTCAGGCAAACCTGGCACAGAGCGGGGACACTTAATGATCTGTGCTCTCTTTCACATTCTCGTGTTACTTATAACTAAGGAGTTATATTATAGTGCTTTTAAAATTATTTTTTACTTGCTTAGGTCTGATAGTTTATATTAGCTTGTATTTTTGGATATATTTTTATTCATGTAGAAATAGTTCTAATTCGATTTTATACAGTGCTGTGAAAGTATTTGCCCCATCCTGATTTCTTATGTTGGTGTGTATATCTCATACTAAATACTTTTAGATCTTCAAACGAAATGCAACATAAAACAAAGGCAAGCTGAGTAAACACACAATACAGTTTTTATTTATTTATTTATTTTTATTGGAGCAAAAAAAGTTATCCAGCACCTATCACCAATGTGAAAAACTAATTGCCCTCTTAAACTTAAAATCTGGTTGTGCCACCTTCAGCAGCAATAACTGCAACCAAATGCTTCTGATAACTGGAGATCAGTCTTTCACTTACTTCTAGGACTAGGATTTACTCATATGCTTTGGATCATTGTCTTGCTACATAATCCAGCTGCGCTTGAGTGTCAATTTACGGACTGAAGACTGACGGATATTCTCCTTTAGGATTTTCTGCTAGAGAGCAGAATTCATGTTTCCCTCAAAGCATCCCCACACCATCACACTTCCACCACCATGCTTGACCGTAGGTACTGTACGATGTTCTTTCTGTGGGATCTGTGTTTGGTTTGTGTCAGATATAACGGGACCCCGTCTTCCAAACAGTTCCACTTTCAACTCACACGTCCACAGGATATTCTCTCAAAAGGTTTGAGGATCATCAAGGTATATTTTGGCAAAACACTTCTGGGAAGGTTCACTACTGTTTTTCCATTTGGAGATTATGGCTCTCACTGTAGTCCTTTGGAGTCCCAGAGCCTTTGAAACAGCTTTGTAACCCTTCCCAGACTGATATATTTTAATCACCTTCTTCCTCATCATTTCTAGAATTTCCTTCAATTTTGGCACAGTGTGTTACTGGGTAAGATCTTTTAACCAACTTCACGCTGTTGAAAAAGTTCTATTTAAATGTTGATTTGATTGAACAGGGTTTGCAGTAATCGGGCCTGGTCGCGTCTAGTCCAACCGAACCCCATATCGGGGGCAAATACATTTTCACACAAACCCAGTTGGTATTGGATAACATTTTTGCTTCAATAAATAACATCATTTAGAAATTGTATTTTGTGTTTACTCAGGTTGCCCTTTGTTTTATCTTAGATTTTGTTTTCATTTCTGAAACAATTTAGTCTGAGATATACACACAAACAGAAGAAATCAGGATGGGGATCAAATACTTTTTCACAGCACTGTGTATTTTAGTTTCAGTTTTGGAGCTGCCAATTTTACTTCTGGTGTTCTTGTGAAGCAATTTTTGTGTCTGATCTCTAGAGAGGAATACATGCCTATACACTACACATGTTCTAAGGGTCATCATTTGTCTTCGAGTTAAACGTAGACAGTGTACTTTAACTGACTGAATGTAAGATGAGTAAATAAGTGGATTCACTAGATATTTACGAACACTATAAATACTGAATAAGTACTCTATCGTTTTCATACTGATCTGAACTGAATGGCTCACTAGACCATAGTGAATAGAATCCTGAAAAAATGAAGATTTTATGCATTTTTGTTCTCCTTTTCCCAAGTTGCTGTGCGTCAGCATTTCCCCACATGGCATGGCCCAACCCCTTCATTCTTACCTGGGTGCTGTGTGCCTCTCAGAGCATTCTTGTCCTGGTTTAGTCGGTCCATGATGGTCTTCCAGCTGGAGTTGATATCATCGAACTCAGCGGACTCATGTGGCAGCTGCTTACGAATGTCCTCTCCCAAAAAGATGTTCTGAGAGAGCGTTGGAAATAAATGGTGAAAGGAATCGTAGGTGTGTATACAAAGACCCCCACACACAGGATATCTATTCTGACAGCCACGATGCTATTCCCGTCAGTGCTAAAAGAACAGCTGGTTCTGAAATCTCACCCTGCGTTGCGTGTTTGTGTAATCATAAGAGTGTGTGTATTTTTGTTTACGTATCAGGCCGGAGGTACTGGTGTCATGGTTAATGCAGCAGTACAAACCTGCTGTACCTCTGCAGATATGGGGCTTATTAAAGGAAACAAACGAGCGAGAGAGGTCCGTACAAGTGTGAGCTCATGTTTAATCAGTGAAGTCTCGCAGATGTGCATGTGTGTTTGTGAATGCCTGGTTAACCACTTGATCTCATTTACAACAAACAATATGCTGGAGAGTTTGAGATGATGATTTCTTTGGACAGTTCCAAAAAAACAAGACCTATAATCTTTGCATATGTTTGCTCATACTGGAAAATGACGTGTACTGCACATGCACATGTGAACGCAAAAGCTAGAAAATACAGCTATAACAGTGGAAAAGGTTTACCAAGGTGCATGCATTAATGCGTCTGTGAGTGAAATCATGCATACAGATGTGTCAGTGCAGGTTTATGAGAATTTGTTCAACTCCATCGACTATATAAACAACATAAACAAAAAAAAGTAAATAAACATTATATATAAATATATTTAGAATAGGAAATTGATTGACTTTGACCATTCTCTGTTGCCCTGGACTACAAATATGAAGTTACACACACGCAAAATCCCTTTGATATCCATCAGTAAACCCCCCCCCCCCCAATCAGGGATGGCGAAGGCTAACTGCTGTTAACGCTGCATGACAGACAGGGCTATTAAAGTTTTAAAAATATAGCTAGTTTTTATTTGTATTTCATTTTGCATTTTGGTTTTCGACTTCAGTTTTGTTTCAGTTAGTTGGAATGGTGCATCAACAGTATTGATTTCATTTTTACCTTTCGAAAATCATTACTTTTAGTTTTTAATATCAAAAAATTGTTTTTTTTTCAAGTTTTAGTTTTCATTAAAGATGATAACCTTGGGGACAGGACAGAGTAACACCCCCAGAGAAAAGTGCTATCTGTCCTCTTCTACACGCATGAGCTCACAGACGCCCATTATTGGCTAGTGTCCCTGTGATTGAGAGTCACATGTATATAAAATATACATACACGGTAAACAAAAAAAAACTGTTAAAACATTGCCAGGAAGTGAGGAGAGAGGAGGATGGTGAGAGATGCATGCACACTACTGTCATGTTTGGTCAAAAAAAAAAAAGAAGAAGAAAAGCTTAAATTCAAGCTCTTGTACACACAGTAAAATATGCTGGTGGGTCGTTGATGTGTGTGTGTTTTTTGTGTATCTACCTCCAGGTACATCCACTGTCTCTGGACGGTAAGTATCATCTCTATGACCTCCAGTATGAGAGACAGACAGCGCTCCCAGTGGTCCACCTCTTTCTCAAAAGCCCTGACAAAGCGTGAGGCTTTCATTGTGGACAAAGTCACCTGGTTATCCTCCAGAGCCTGGAATACCTCCTCTGTACCTCTAAAGACAGAACACACACACACACACACAACACACACTAAATACACACTAAATACACATACGTACACAAGCTGTTATCTTAAGGACTTCCTTTTAGCTTGATTACTGTAAATCTAAACCAGAAGGAAATCTTTTGGTTCTTTAAAACTACTGTATTTTTGTGTGGACTGGTGATTGTGAGAATATTTGATCCTCACAATTGGTTAAATGTGTGTGTGTGTGTGTGTGCGCGTGTATACACACACACACACACACACACACACACACACACACCTGCATGCTGACAATAACATCTGTTTCTCTGCAATATTTCAATCTCACAAACCCCATTTCTATCTGAACCCACCATTTTCTCTCCTCTGAGGCAGGGGAGCAGCGGGAAAGATGCAGCAAACAAAAGAAAGGACAAAGTGAACAGCATAGGCCCTCGACCCCCTCCTAAGTGTACTGCGTTACCATGGCAGCAGCCTCACGCCGCTGCAACCGTCTCCATGCCAACGGTAGACCCAGCTTTAGAGCAAAGATGAGACAGTCCTTGCACATGACATAGATATACAAATGCGCACGCACACAGATGCATTACCTTTCATTTATATTCAGATACGTGTATCATCATACAGTCATCTGATAAGGTGACATTATTCCGTTCTCACAAACGTCTCTTTATAACATATGGTCCATAGAAGCCGCAGGTGTGTGTGTGTGTGTGTGTGTGTGTGTGTGTGGAGAGGAGACCTCACTTTCAAAATGTTCTCTGCTTCCCTGTATTCCCCTCAACGTCCACCTCCCTTTGCTGTAACTGAAGCCCCTCTGTGAAATGTTTGGCTTCATGTCCAGCATATAAACAAACACACACACACACACACACACACACACACACACACACACACACACACACTAGTGATGGCAATGACAGTTTGGGTTGTGAAGGACAGAAGAAGCGATTGAGGTCGCCTTGAGAGTGAGTAAATGACTTAACACCACTTTTCTTTACATCATCCTGATATTTACACCTACACACACACACACACACACACACACACACATTGCCCCTCTGTGACCAGGAGAAGGGGAAGCGGGATGAAGGCAGAGCAGGTTGTCATGGTAGTCAGGGCGCACCAATCATCTTCAGGCATCACAGGGAAAAAAAGTGGGGGGGGGTGAGGGGACTAAGAGAGGGGAAATCAGGCAGAGAAGATATACAGTATGCATGGAAATATAAATTTGTCACAAATTTGTCAGTCAAAAATATTTGAAGTCATTCTCCATCTTCAATAACCATTTTATCCTGTTCAATGAATACTGAGTGTGAAGGCTCTTTCAGACTGAGCGCGACGCGATAAAGCGAATCGAAGCGCAGACGCATGATGCTTTCACACCGATCGCGAAACGATTGATCGCCTTCAGCTAATTCACGCCTGCACACTAGGTGGCGCAGCTCACTAATCAGCTGATCGACCTATCGTCTTTGACCACCGAGAAGAAGAATCACTTAAATGCTGGCGCGTAGCACCACAACACACACTGTTAACAAGCACAGAAAAAGAAAGAAAATGGATTTGAAAATGGATTTGAAAATGGATTTTGCTGCGACTTTAATCAAAACGCTCTCTGTTCTCAGACACCGATCATAACAAGAACTAGCGCCACCTATCTGCCCCTTTGTGCAACAGCAACGTGATCTAAAGCTCAAATCTACTTGGATGTCCCGTTTCATCGCAGTGCAACGTTGGGAGGGGGGAGTCGACGGTGTGAATAGCTCCATACGGATCTATTGTTTCGATTCAAGAGCGTCATCGCGTCGAACATTCGCGCTGCTTAACCAGGAATACACCCTGGATGGGACACCAGTGCATTGCAGCACATCATGCACACACACATTCACACCTTGCATAGCCTGGCCATCTACTGTAATGTGATTAGAGGAAACCCACATAGACATGGGGAGTTACAACGTCACACAGAGGGTAACCTGAGCTCCAGATCGAACCAGCGACCATGTAGCACTGAGACCGCAACACTACCCCCATTCTACATTACCGATACAGTCAACGTGACAAACTGATCCCACAAAACCTTGGAGATAGCAGAAGTAACCGCTAAATGATCCAGCGTTGGAAAGTTGGATGAAACTACATAAGAACCGTTGTGTTAAGACTTTATTCATGTCAAAATGATCCCATGACCTTTAGAGTGTAATGGTTGGCGATTTATGTTGTATATATAGTCCTTATACTTCCATGATAATCACATTTAGAGTAAATAGTTTTTGGTTCTTTTCTCTTTACAGGAAAACGTGTTGAAGTTATTGTCTGTGGCAATCGCACATGCACTCTAGATGGATAAAGACTAATATTTCTTTAATTACTTAATTTAATTGCTTGCCTTAAAAAGGTCAAATACATTTTCTTCCCATGACAATACGGGATTTTGAATTTACAAATCGCAACTGCATATTTACTTAAACAGAGAAACTTCTGCTTTGGCTTTTGTTTAAAATAAATAAATAAATAAAATGCACCTGACTAATAGCAAAGGAAATGCGTTTAACCTTCATTTGCACTGAACTGAAGTAGCTGCATTCATTCTCTTTCCTAAATAGACACACTCGATTACCTCCTACACGCTTGCATGGTGAGCAACGCAGGGAAGAGAGGCAATGTGGTATGGATAAGTGCTTCAGGTTTTTCAGATACACACAGACACACAGACAGAGAGAGTAAACCAAAGAGAGAGAGACAGAGACAGGTATATCAAATAAACACACACACACACATACACTCATTACAGTTGTCTCCAGAAGGCCAGATCTGACTGTATGGCACCGTGTGCACACTTTTGAGTATGATAATGCTTATTACCGGAGTGATTGTGTGTGACTCGATGTTTAAGGCATGTTTGTTGAATGCATTGTGTGAGTGTGTTTGCTGATAGGAACAGAAAGTGAGAGGAGAAAGAGGAGACAGAGAC
>JANDJT010000206.1:20391821-20431727 GCA_024331685.1 Stegophilus panzeri | reverse complement strand
GTGTGTGTGTGTGTGTGTGTGTGTGTGTGTGTGTGTGTGTGTGTGTGTGTGTGTGTGTGTGTGTGTGTGTGTGGCTGCGGCTGGGTACACATGTAGCTCCACACTGTGTTCCCTAACTGTGTTTTTGATTGTTAGATTTTTAAAGAGAATAACTCAACAGATCGAATCCTGTGGTGCTGAGAAGCAATTGTTGGGTGGATGCAAGGGTATTCTTTGGAAGGCCAGGCATTCATACATTTTGATTGATTTACATGGGTGGAATGCTCACTCAGAAGGGGTGCATATGTGTACGATGTAAGTGGTATTTTTATTTGTTGTGATTTTTTTTTCTTGCAGCAGTAGGTCAGAAACAAAAGTCACTCTGGAGACATGTAGCATCTGGAGCCATTTCTGCTGAAGCACCACAAAAACACAGATTGTGACAATTGATATTTCTGTCAGGGACCGTTGAATTTTTCCATGTTTTATCTACACTGCCAGTCAAAAGTTTGGACACACCTGCTCATTTGTACTATTTCTACTATTGTAGAAAAAATACACAATACAGATGCCAACAGTACCAATGGGGATGCTTCAGCTGCCCCCACAAGTGTAGTCCTTCTTGTTAATAATTTGCATGCCTGAAACATGCCTTAAAATGTATTTCAAACAGGAAGGAAACTATTGATGAAAACCTATTTCAGACATTTGACCTTACTGTGACCTTGACCCTGTCTGGATAAATTCAAAACTCAAATCGTTTAATCTGCTGGTTCCAATGATAATTCAGTATACAGTTGTGCCAAAAAGTTTGCATACCCCTTGAAGAATCTGCTAAATCTTAATACTGTTAACAAAATAAGAGGGATCATAAAAATCCCATGTTGTTTTTTTATTTAATACTGTCCTGAATAAGCTATTTCACATAACAGATGTTTACTTATAGTCCACAAGATAAGATAATAGCTGAATTTATAAAAAATTACGCTGTTCAAAAGTTTACACCCCCCAGGATCTTACTGTATCATGTTGCCTTCTTGAGCATCAGTGAATGTTTGCAGCTGTTGTAATAGTTGTGTACGAGTCCCTCAGTTGTCCTCAGTGTGAAAAGATAGATCACATCATCATATAGTCGCTGTTGGAAAGTGATCAAATATACAGAAGATGCTGGAAAAGCAAATAATGTGCATGACCTGGAGGATTTTTCTGAAATACAGTGGGCAGTTTAACTGCTCAGGACAGACAAGGGACTCATGAACAACAATCACAAAACATAAACACAGTGTGGATCATCCAGGTAACGACACACAGTATTAACAGTCAAGCGTATGTAAACTTTTGAACTGAGTAATTTTTATAAATTCAGCTATTATCTTGTCTTGTGATGTAAACATCTGTTATGTGAAATAGCTTATTCAGGACAGTATTAAATAAAAAACATGGGATTTTTATGATCCCTCATTTTGTTAACAGTATTAAGATTTAGCTGATTCTGCAAGGGGTATGCAAACTTTTGGGAACAACTGTAAACCCTACAAACATTCAACCACTCATTCTAGAGATATCACACTAATGAGAATCTCATGGATGGACTGAATGGCAGGAGCACAAAAATACCAAAGATATGAACACTACACAGAGAAAATAAAAAAACTAGATAACGAATCGCAATTGAAATTCTGTAAAACAGTATTCCTAGTGAGCTCTGCACACTTCTGGCATTTTGTAAATGAAGACTACTTGTTTAGGCAAACAATTTAATTTGAAGTAATACTGTCCATTTATGACTTTGCTAGTTGTATCTCAGAATAACTTCATTAACAATGTACAAGCTCATATTAGTTGGTCCACACTCAGGCTTCTTTGAATCTAAACTGAGGAAATAGATGCTGATAACATGAGGAACAGAAATTGATCTTAATTGCAGTTTACAGCATGAACATCCCTAAATCCGGCCCCTAAGGAGAGATTCAATCCCTCTCCCTGGGAATGAATGGGAGCTCAGAGAGATTTAATCATCTCATTAACTCTCCTAGCTGCCTCTTATTGAGTACCTAAGGGTCTGAGACCTCTTGACCCTCAGACTGTGAATTGTAACCTTCCCTTCCTCACCTTAGTCTATGGTGACCTTTGTCTTTGTAGGGAGCGATGTCAAGGGAGATCTCCTCCCAGGTCTTAGTGATTCCCTTCAGTGACTGTGGAAAAAAAAAAAAAAAGCATAAAAGGCAAAAATTAGCTGAGGGCTATTATTTCTTCTAGAGGAGACCACTGATCTGACTAACAGCAGAATCCTGTCTTCATCAGAGAGAAGATCATTCTCGAAACACCAGCCACGTGGAGGAACGCACTGGTGTCACTTCCCATTTACTCTCTCGCCTTCGTTTTTTTCACTCTCTCGGTCTCATTTTCTCTCTGGATTGAACATGACTTCTAAGTGAACTGTGGTATGCTTTGGGGGGTTTCAGGCTCTTCAAACAAGTCCGTCCTCCCACTGCTGCTCACGGTGTTTTCTTAACCTCTGCGAGCACGAAGCAGCACGTCTGGGAATCCTAAGTCAGGGAGAGAGTGACAGGGTGGAGGAGAGGAAGAGACAGACTCCCACAGTCTCCTGGCTGACAGGAAGTCAGAGGAAGAGTCTCTTGGTTCTCCTCTGCAGGGCCAGTGAGCGCTGATGTGCAGGAAATTAAGTGTAGGGCTCATTTCCCCCATGGTCACCACACAGGACTTACAGCTGCATTCCCAGGAGAGCTGTCTCAGCCAGTAACTACGCAGCAGTCATCACACACAGGCCTTCTGGGCAATCGCTTATCAGTTTCTGAACTGTAAAATTTTATAGTAACGCTGACCCTAATATTTTACTGTACTGACAGACCCCGATCTTTCTTCTAACCTTCTACTCTTCACATCAACCGCTAACTGAACAACTGATAGCATGGGTCCATTGTAAGTAGGTTAATGACTGAAGGTCACTCACATGATACTCTCCGACATTTTTCTCAGTGACCTCTGCCTTCTAAATCCTGACTTTGCTTTCTCTTCCTCGAGGCTCGAGGAATTCGGTGGCCAGGAGAGCAAGAGCCCCGGAGCAGAAGCTAAAAGCGTGGAAGCTTAACTTAATCATCAAAGAGTTATGGGAGTCAACAGAGTGTTAGAAGGATGAAAAAAAAAAAGTGCGAATAAAGTGAACATACCTCAAGAGAGAAACAGAGGAAAAAAGAAGGAGTGGAGGTGTGAAAATGTGGAAACGTATACACAGGCAGAAGAGATTCTGTGAAACAATGCTCTAGGTGTACTCCGTTACCTGTTCTATGGAAAGCTCTTTGCTGGCAGCTCCAGAGATCTCGCAGATGCGCTCAGCATAATGATCCAGACCCAGCACCACAATCTCTTCCAGCGTGAACTCTGCACTGTTTTGGTCAAAGGAGCGCTGTACTTCATGCTTAATCTGACTCCAGTGCCTGAAGCATACACACAGTATTACGTAAAAAACTACGTGATAAACTACTGGACTGGACTGAGCTTGTGCATAGTTAGATGTTAATACCAAACTTGTGCACACTCCTATTCAGATTTGTGTGTTTTGTAAAGAGTTCCGTGTTTGCACAGGAATTGTGCGCGACTTAAAAGCGAGGTGTATCTCTAATTACACATCTAATACACAGCATCTAAATCAGAGACATTCCTTAACTTAAAGACAGAATTTTACGTGAATAAAAGGAAGAACTACACTTACTTGAGCTGTGAGCACAGCAGATGTATATTAATAAATATTTTTCATGACCTGTCCAGTCTGTGCTATAACACTCAGCAGTAGATATGGCATTTTCCACACCACACTTTATGTCACTGTACTTCTAATTTAGCATGCAAGTGCTATTTAATTCACTGCTAAATAATGAGAGTGGAATCCATATTATTAAATTAAGCAAAAAAGCCTACTAGTCTCTAAATATTTATTTGAATGCATTCCAACTTCTCATTTATATATCATTGTGTTAGTCTTTCTTTTTACTTGCTTATTTTTTTTCAATTGTCCCTAACTTTTATGTTACATCATACTGAAGTTGAGAGCAAAAAAACTGATCTGCTTCTTCAGTCCACATGGTCTATCTCCCATTTGTTTTGGACTTAAAGGCAAGTGCTTGTGTTTAAATGCGGTGGTCTAGATGTTGTGGGTAATTTTAATGGGCCACTCAGAAAATCAACTTAAGCTTCTGCGTAATCACATATAATAAATATCGGTGTATCTATTTAAATTATTGTAGCCACCAAATCTGACTACGGTTCTTACGCCTAGTAGATTTTCAGATTCATTTCAAATTGAGCCACAGAAAAAAAATAAAGCCTTTAAAAAATTATTACTTGTGTAGTATTAATAATAATAATAATAATAATAATAATAATAACAACAACAATTCCTTAAATTTATATAGCATAGCGCTTTTCTAGGCACTCAAAGCACTTTAAAACTCATCAACCACGACCAGTGTGTAGCAGCCACCTGGAGGACGCGACGGCAGCCATAGTGCGCCAGACACCCACCACTCACCAGCTATTAGTGGAGAGGAGAGAGTGATGTAGTCAATTCAGGGATGGAGATTATTAGAGGGCCATGATAGATAAGGGAATTTAGGGGTTATACCCCTACTCTTTTACCATAAGTGTCCTGAAATTTTTAATGACCACATAGTCAGGACCTCGGTTTAACATCTCATCTGAAAGACGGTGCTGTTTTTACAGTATAGTGCATCACTATACTGGGGCATTAGGCCCCACACAGACCACAGGGTGAGCACCACCAGCTGGTCTCACTAATACCACTTCCAGCAGCAACCTTAGTTTTCTCCAGGTGGTCTCCCATCCAGGTACTGGACAGGCTCAAACCTTCAGCAGGACACCAGTCGAGAGCTGCAGGGGGATATGGCTCTGGCATATGACTATATGAATATATGACCAATGACTAGCTTAAAACACAGTTATTTGTATTTTTCTATAAATATCAAACACTTTAGGCAGCTAAATGTAGAACCAATTCAAATGTGAATTTCTTTCCCTTAAATACATAGATATTATCAAAAATAATTGAACAGTGAAATGTGTTTTGACAGGACTAAATGTCTACCATGATGACTTTAAGCATAAAAAAAGACATCAACAATACTGGATGAGTGTCTCAGTTCCACGACTGACATTCTGTATGTTACAAATGACAAGTCATAAAAGATAGACTTCACCCACAGGAGATATTATAATCATTCTGCACATCTGGCTGTTATCTCCTTTAAAGAAGCAATTCCAAGACTACCAGGCACCCATGTCTTTTTTTTTTTTTTTTTTTTTTTTTTACTCTGATCCACAGCAATCACACATTTCCCCTGTGTGCACACTAGGCTAGCTGGGAATATTAGGAAGCATCTTGCCAAGTGTTACATCAGTGGTTATTAGCTGCCTGCTATCAGAAGAGATCTGCGCTTGTCTGGGCTGTCTCTGTTGGGGCTGTCAAAACAGCCCTGTTTGGGCTGGATGGGGTGTTGTTTGGGGAATGCCACTGCCAATCTGAGAGCCAACAGGAAGTATGACAGGGTCCAATGCAAAAAAATGGATAAATGTGTCCATGGAAAAAATGTTTCATTTTATCTTCACAGAGCGACTTGGGCTCAGATGGAGAGGAGCCGGAGCCACTACTAAAGGGGTGAAGTGATTCAGTGCAGCTCACTCCACCCAGGCTTTAACTTTTGAACTGACCCCTGATCAGAAGCTTCAACAGTCAATTCTTTAGACAGATGGAGTAGAAATGGATGTCTACACACACAGCAGGTAACATGGCTGAAGTGGGGCTTATAGAACTGAAAGTGTGAAGGCAGATTAGTGAGGATAAGTGGTTGATCGGTAGCCACAGTGATTAATTTCCTTTAAAAGATTACATTTATACAGATACAGACAAACGACGTTAGCAGCAGGGTTTCATTATGTTTTCATCTTACATTAAGCATCAGAACAGGGCTGTGTAATTAGTAGATTATTAAACATTTGTGTTTCCTATTTGTTTTCAGGACCAAACCCTAAATGACTTCCTATTGATTATATATGCTTCCTACATGGGGTATAACATAATGGCAGTGTAGAATCTATGTAGTGTACTACATGCCTGACAAAACGTCAATTGATCTTTAGCCAAAACACGGCTGCTGGAAATGAACAACTTGCATGTGATATTGTGTTTAAAGCACTTAAAGGTGCAATGGTATTTTATTTTTAATTTCTTACTTGGAGAAATAACCTGGGAGATAAGTAAAACATGATCAAATATAAAGTTTTAGACCATGGCCTAAGCAAGTGGCTGAGAAAACCCATTTGGAAAATGGTCCAGAATACTTGTTTGTGTTCAGATGTGCCTCCGGTCAGTCATTTTAGAGACACTACTCTATAGGCCACTGTAGATCCTGGGGCAGAGCTTTGTGAACATGGGTGGGAATGGGGAGTGGGCTCAAGGAAAAAAAATGTCGAACCCACCTACTTAACTGTTAGAGACCTGATCTACCTAATCCACCTTTAAAAATATATTTAATTATAAATTTGATACATCGATGACATTCATTTTTTCAGACCAAATTTTGCATTTTGTGAAACAAGGGTAATTTATCCAAAAGATTTAGGAAATATGCGATTCAATAAACTTACCTCAAGTGATTATGATCCATAACATTCACAAATTAATTTTCTTGCCTTCTAATAATTAAACAATATGAAAAAAAAAACAAAAAAAACGGCATAATATTTAAACTGTGAAATTTGTTCTGACAGCCCTAGGGGTGTGTGGGTGCCTGGGTGTTTCCTCTACTAAGGCTCACCTCTTTCTCATGGCTGGATTTTTCAGGTCTAATATCAGCGGAATGGTTCTTCTGAATTGCTCGATCCTGTTCTTGGAGAAATCTACTATGTCCCATTGTTTATCCTACAATGACAAAGCAACAATGAACTCTACTATAAAACAGTACATCAAAACCCCACTCACACAACACCATCAGTCTCTTCACAAACACTTTAATCATCACTATCCTACTGCAGGCGAAATCATTAAGAGCTGAGCAATGTGCCATGATCCACTGATCCCCAGTCAGTTGAAAAGTGCACCCAGGGGGCCTCAATCATGCAGGTGTTTCTAATCTGCTTAAAGCTAATGACAGTCTAATGACATCGAAGTTACTGAGAAGTGAAACTAAATTAGCTTTAGAGGATAATTAGCTAAACAAAAGCACGTATATCAAGAGTTAGACAGAGTGTGGAGCGCGTATAAGGGGAGAGGGATTAAAGCACTTCGTCCCAGTTGCTGAAGGGAATGTGTGTGATGTATGCATGTTTGTGGTAATTGTACAGTAGTAAAGAAAGTATATGCACCTAAACGTATGTCCCATGCAGCAAGTCAACGTGGAATTGAATATGAATTGAATGCATGCATGAGTTGAATGTAAAATAAGAGTTATGTCACAGATGAATGGATACCTGCCTTAAGGTCTCTGCTAAGCTTGTGGAGTTTCTTAAAAATAGTTTGCGCTGTGATTTCCATGCTTTCTGTCTGTAGAGTGGCAAACTGCCAAGATTTCCATTCATTCCAATGAGTTTCCCATTGCTGAGTGATCTCCCACACCTGCTGCAGGTCATCTAGATCCTACACACAAACAAACACACATGCTGAGCCATTACAAAGCACTACAGAACTGTGCAAAAGTCTTAGGCACCATAACTGATTTTTTAATATTACCTTTGTCTCAGATGTTTAATTTATGACTTCTGCATTATTCGGACAGTTGTAAGCATTTTAGCTCCAAACATAACATTTTTACAAACAAACAAACAAAACATTATGTAATAAACCACTTTTCAGACATGAAATGAACACTAGCTGTGAGGGATTACCTGCAAAAACAGAAGCAAGTGTGACAATCAAAGTCTCCAGAAGAACGGCTGCAGATCCTCCAAGATGCTTAGAAAAACTTACCAGCCAATTTCCTTATACAACTGCACAAAGTGTACCTGAGACTTTGAGGGCTGACTTTATTTAGTTTAGTGCTGTTTACTGCTCTTTATACAAGTTTTTTTTAATAGTGGAAAACATTTCAATTCATTATTTTTGAGGACATATTTGCTTTACAGCATTTCCTTACATGTGCCTAAAGATTTTTACACAGTCTCATTTTATGCAGGAACCTAGTACATTCTTACAGCAGTGTAAGTTAGTAACAGTAATTAATGCACACCTTCTCCAGCCTCAGTATGTCTGTGGAAACAGGTTGATCAATCATGAAGACACCAAGGCCATGGCATATTGTGTTTTCTTCTTCCTTCAGAGACTCCAGCTGGGCTTTTAGCAATGAGATATACTCAAGGGCCTCTCCTGAGCTTACATTACTGCCGAATGGACCTATACCCACACGCCCACACACATAAAGAATTAATTAACATAAAGAGACAACATTTGTTGATGTATAAAGATGCTAAAGGCTATGGGGAAACAAACACATTTTCCCAGTTTCCAAAACAAGGTATAACACAAAGACCAATGTATATGTAGCATTAATTATTAGCTGTATTAATAATTAGAGTGCCCTCCACTAATATTGACGGCTTAAAGTTTGAAGGATCTGGAGAGATTCTGTACGGTGGAATGGTCTCAGTTCCCTTGCCATGTATCCGCCAACCTCATCAGGCATTATAGGAGAAGACTCAGAGCTGTTATCTTGGCAAAGGGAAGTAGCACAAAGTATTGACTACAAGGGTGCTAATAATTGTTGCACACCTATATTTAACAAAGATATATATTTTTTGAATAAACCTGTGTTGTGTTTGCAATTGCTTGATATCCATGAGAGCAAAGTATTTTTTTGTGAATTTTTTTAACAAAAGATCAAAAGGTTCAACGATAAAGACAATTTTTCACAGCTTTCTTTGCTCATATTTACCAAAGGTGCCAATATTAGTGTAGGGCACTGTATATAAATGGAAGATCCTCACAAGCATAGTAAGACAAATGTGAGACAAGAAACAAAGATAAAAAGAGAGATATCTGATCTTCTAACATCACTCATCACTTCATAATTTTACTCGTCACAGGACTGAAACCAGGGGCGTAATCTGGCCTGGGCATTCTGGGCTGTAGCCATGAAGATTTTTTTCTTCAGCCCCAAATAATTCTCCGCTTGGAGTGGTTTGTCACTATGTAACTGAACGTCAGTAAAAGAAGACGGCCTGTAATTTTATATGTTCAGTGAGCGAAGGCAGGACCAATCAGACAGGGTTTATATGTGGAAACACTCGCGTCTTATTGGCTGACAGTCTCAGTTCTGCCAAACGCTAGTTCACAGTCAGTGTAAGGAAAAATGGATATATGCCGATTTTTTTAAACCAGTAAAGGGGTTGAAACTGAAACAGTACCATCCTCTGATGCTGAGCAGGAAATAAAGGTGTGTAAATGTCTATATGAGTTCCAGTTTACGTAAATGGCGCACTTATATAGTGCTTTTATCCAAAGCGCTTTACACTGTGTCTCATTCACACACACACTCACACACCAGTGGTAGCAGAGCTGCCATGCAAGGCGCTAACTTGCCATCGGGAGCAACTTGGGGTTCGGTGTCTTGCCCAAGGACACTTCGGCATGTGGAGTCATGCCGGCCAGGAATCGAACTGCCAACCCTGCGATTAGTGGACAACCCGCTCTACCACCTGAGCCACAGCCATTTACGTGAACATGATCTGAGCAGAGCATAAGGAAAGATAATGTACTTTGCATGACTCTGTAGCAGCTAAACCCATACAATGATAGCTTAGCTGTGCCTCCTCTTGGCTAGAGACTCCAAACTAGCCTAGTTAGAAAAGTTTTATATTTTATCGGTCTGGTAGTCCTACAAACACTGACAACACCTGAGGGAAGTTTTATGATAAATCCAACTTTTTCTGATCATCTCATACATTGACAGCTAAGTTACCTCCGTGTCCATTAAACTTATGCTACTAGCTGAAAAAAAAACGCATGGAGAAGAATCTGGGCTCAGCCCCAGATGAGTCCAGCTAACGTCCCTGACTGAAACACACACATGAATTCACTGTTTGTGCAACCACACACACACACAAATATAGTCTTTCTTTATTTTTGGCAAGTAGTCCTGGGTTCTACATTCCTAGCACTGCTGTCCATGCCATATTTATGTCACATCTATGTTGGGTGAAAAAAAGTCAAACACATTCCATGTTGTCATGTTCATTTTTTTTTTCATCAAGCACTGGATGGTATTGGCTTCAGAATATGTTCACCATCTTCAGCAGCTAAGCAGGAAATGATCCAAGTTAATCTATAAAGAAGTCTAGATGAGATAGAGGGGGAGGGTTGGGGGCACCTTGACAGGATTGTGCAGTGAGTGTAGGCCTGAGTGACTGATATATATATATTTTTTGAAACAGTGGTTCTGTCTGGAATACTAATTTCACTGGGCACAAAGCTGCTTCCTGGCCTCATTAACCTGCTGGAGTCAGCCATTGTTTTCCAGAACAATCCAAACAATCCCGCCATCCTCAACAAGTTGCAGTTGCCAGTCGTGTGTGGGAAATAATGTGGGTGAATGTCAACTGCGTTTGCTTAAGCTATGTGGCCGGTTTCTACTAATCGTGCGTGTTTCTGTAACTCAAACTTCATCAGAGATTAGAGAAACGAAACACTTTTGTACCCACACAAAAGTACAAGTATAGGGAATGTGGAAAACCATCGTAAAAAGCAGCAGACTTCACATAGACAATCTACAACCATGCACAAACATGGATAATAAGTACAGAAAGGATAATAAGAACAGAGGGAAGAAAAGTAGGACAAGAGCTTCGTCCTCTTTGATACTCTTTGTCACAGTATGACTTTGTTGTTAGTCTTAAGGAAAAGTGGCAGTGAACATGAGTGGGGGGGAAAGGGAGAACTTTTCAATCTCCTTTTAATGGATATGGAGAATAAATAGGAGACAAACACCATGAGATGACGGAGGAATAAGGGAGGTGGGGGAAAATGCACTCAGAATATGTGATAAGGGAGCAAATCAGCATACAGCATTCAGAGAGAGAGAGAGAGAGAGAGGAAATGAGAAAGCAAATGAAAAAGAGTGGGAGAAAAAGTGTGTGTGTGGTGGTTTTGCTCTGGTCACACTGTTCAGCACCCCCATCATCAGTGCCGTGATAGCACGGCGTCTTCATGGGGCTCATGTAGAGAGGTGACCTAGAACTGTGGAGGCCTGCAGAGATATGGGGCACTCGTAGTGGGGGGCTTCAGTCAGCACTGACCACCAACCTGCTCTACGTGCCTCTTTTAGCATAATACACATAACCTCAACAGCATGTTCGTCTCTCATCTGGCCACACAATGGACATTTTTAAAGTGGTGGATAAGAAGATTAGCATTAGAGGCCTCTGTTACTGCTTAAGCCTGTTAGTGTCTATTAAGGATATGCAAAATACAATATCGATACTACAATTCATCATCCCACAATACACACCTGTTCATTCTTAAACTGTAGTGTTTTTTTGTAGAGGTTAAATAAAAACATCAATAAAATCACAGGTATTACCATAGCACTGTCGAATTCTCGAATCTGATTGGTCAGATGTTGTTTATTTAGTTTATACAGTCAAAAGTACCAAACGTAACTTTTCAAGAGACAAACAAAAATATACAATGAGAAAGAAGAGAAACACTCTGAAACTGAAAACAGTGTTCTCAGTGGCAAAAATGTGACATGCTCTTCAGATAAACAGCATTCCTTGTTTAGAGTTTTCGAAGCTTCCTTTTCACTAATCATGGTTTATGAATGCGTTTTCGTTTACGCTCTGCAAGTTTGCGTTCGCCATTCTGGCACAAGCCTCTCGTGTGGGCGGGGCTTAACAGCGATTTACTCTCATTCGCTAGTGGGATTTGGATTGACAGCTCCCTGACCTGGAAGTAGAGAGTTCAGTGGCACGTTCCCGGTGCAGTTCTCTGTATAGTGTTTGCACTTTGTAGTGGAAATTATATACTTAGAATTATTGGTTCGTATTTAATATTTGAAGTTTAGGAAGTCTCATACGACTAGCCGCATCCAGAACGCTCTCCGAAATTCGTGCTACTGAAGTCTGAAACTTGCGGAGCGTAAATGAAATGTTACATGTTACGACTTTCTCGTCGTATATTTTCATTTGTTTCTTGAATATTTTCGTACTGGTGCTGCTACAACAATAACAAGTGATCACAGGAGTGAACTTCCACAATATTACGTGGAACTATGAACAGATCAAAAGTGTGACGTCAATATTTAATAAAGAAGAAGTGGTTAGCGTTGGCAAATAGCTGTGGTATAAGAGGAATAAAGCAGTTCGGGATGTGCTTCAAAATGCATCACATCAGCCTGCTGTTGATTATTTTTCATGCCCAGTCACGTTTTATTCCTTATGTAAACTGCGGTGTGTGTGTTTGTGTGTTACAGTACCTGTGATATTAAAGTCCTGCATGACAGACTGTGCTTTCTTGTTGAACTCTTCGGCAGAAAAGACGAGACCGCTCTTGAACTTTTCCTTGTGTTTTTTTAACGTGACATTGCTGTCAATCAATACCTGCTGGAACCACTCCCACTCGCCATTCAGAGCCTCCAACATCTCCTGAATCTGGAGAGAGAGAGAGAGAGAGAGAGAGAGAGAGAGAGAGAGAGAGAGAGAGGGAAAAGGTGAGGGAAAAACATAAAA
The DNA here is from genome assembly GCA_024331685.1 of Stegophilus panzeri. Taxonomy (NCBI): domain Eukaryota; kingdom Metazoa; phylum Chordata; class Actinopteri; order Siluriformes; family Trichomycteridae; genus Stegophilus; species Stegophilus panzeri. The sequence continues at coordinate 20,418,998 of JANDJT010000206.1, read as the reverse complement.
ACATACAGAATAGACAGGATGAGGTTAAAAATAGAGGCAACGAAATGGAAGGGCAGGAAAATCAAGAGTGAATTCTGAGGTCAGCATCAGTGAAAGACTTGCATGAAATACATGAGTGCGTGTTGTCACTATTTCTGTATATGACACTCACGTCACGTTCCACTGTGACTTCATATTTCTCCAGGATGGCAAACTGTTCTTGGATGGGAGCAATCTGGCTCTCTGTCTTACTCACATCCCCTTGCAGAGTCTCCAGCAGCTTCAGGCTCTCAACCAGCTCATCCAGAGTCTGAGGAGTCTGAGAGAGCCTGGACACAACACACACAATAATGTTATGTATACCTACTCATTATGTAATCAGTTATTATTGTCCTTGATTAATGACTTGTTTTTGTATTTCTAGAGAAATACGCTATTCTAATATCTGAAAAACAAAACCCCTATTAAGGTTATCACCTTCCTTTCTCTGAAGATGTCCTTTAAATTATCATCTAGTAATTTTAAATATCTATCACAGCATCCTAAAAGCGGCAGGAATTTTTCCAACCTGTTTGATTTTTCATATTCCCTTTCAGACTATGCTCTGCGACCTTGTAACATATCTCCAGGCTATTGCATGGCTGCACATATATGGACAGAAGTATACGGTGACTATAGTGCTGTCCACTGTGATTGTGATTATGCCTTGCAATATTAAACCTAAACTGGTAAAGCTGGGATGTTTCATAATAATTCTCCTGCATTAATATGACATGGTTTTGGATCATGTCCACAATTTCTATCATCATACCCAGAGAAAACTAATCTAGAACGTCTGATATCAGTCAAAAAAAAAAAAAAAAAACCACACACAATAAAAAACAGCCCTAACACACACACACACACACACACACACACCTTTGTGCACTGTCGTGCAGGTAGCTGTGCAGCTCTTTGAGTCTGGTGCTAGCCATGAGGCTGAGTAGCTGGGTAAATTTGTTCTGCCACTCATTACAGTGCTGCACCAGAGAGAACTTCAGTGGGGAGCAGTCCAGCAACACAAACTGCACATTCAGCACTGTTTCCTCCTTCTGCACATTATTTGCCACCTCTGTGTACCTGCACAAAGAAAGACAGAGTGAGAAACTACATCAAGTGAGACAGACTTGTAAGTGTGAAGAGGGTCAGAGGTGTTAATGATTGATGTGTTGTGTTCAAATTTGTGGTGATAGCAAACCAGTTAGAACCTCATGTGAAGCAGTTTTATATGTCTATTAATATTTATTATTCCACAGTGCGGCTGAATGCGCAAATAAGACGTGCATTATTTTTGGGTAACAGCACAGCTTGGACAGTAAGTTTCGTGTTGATCGCAGCCTTTATCACAGCCTTAACACAAGTTTCATTTGTTTCTCAGACCTTCCACAACATCACGTCTAACTAAAATGTGTTAGAATGTGTAGCGGTTCATACATTAATGAATTAAACACTGTAATCATTGGCAAATCGCTGTAATAAAAGCAGAATAACACAATCCAGACTGCGCTGTTATACGAAAATAATGCACTCCGCTTGCACTTCGTCCACATCACACCCTTCCCTGGCGCGCATTATCGACATTAACAGCACTGTCTGTTGTGTGTTATTCTTTTAAGCCTCTCACTACTACCTGGCCCTGCTAAAACAAAACATGTATAAGGTCCTCACATGAATGAGAATATTTGTGTTGAAAAGACAAGTACAAAGAGGCATTTTGACAGTGTGTGAATTAAACAAGCCTGTGCCCTTTGTTAAAGATAATGTCCCCTTGACTCACGTTTAACACAAGTAACAAAACATGACTTGTTTTATACTCACACAAGACTTGAATAAGCCTTAACACAGTTTTATATTTAAAAATATAAAATATATTTAGCTGCTCTTTACACTGTACGATTGAGTTGTAGAAATTGTAAACCTTGCATTCAGCAATGATAACTTTTAAAACTTAATATCTAAATGTGAAAAAACCTACAGTGTTAAACTAACCTATAAAGAACAAACAGTGATCTAACTAGTGATCACAAAAACTATGGGAAATGAACATTGTGAAGAGGGAATATCATAATTTTATCATGAACTTCAATGTTTCTGTTATTTATTTACCCACAGTAGTGTTTCATTTGATTATACTTTTCTTATCCAACACCATCTTTATCTCATCTTCAAAAAGAAATTAATGTTTACTTACACCCCCTTCAATACAGTCTAATCCCAAATGGATTTCTATTCACTATACATAACATTAAAACCACTGACAGGTGAAGTGAGTAACATTGATTATCTTGTTACAATGACACCTGTCAAGGGGTGGGATATATTAGGCAGCAATTGAACAGTCAGTTCTCAAAGTGTTGGATGCAGGAAAAAAGAACAAGCACAAGGATCTGAGCGGCCAAATTGTGATGGCTTGAAGACTGGGTCTGAACATCTCCAAAACGGCAGGTCTTACAAGATGTTCCTGGTATGCAGTGGTTAGTACCTACCAAAAGTGGTCCAAAGAAGGACAACTGGTAAACCAGTGGCAGGGTCATGGGTACCCAAGGCTCACTGATTCGCATGGGGCGTGAAGGCTAGCCCGTCTGGTCTGATCCCACAGATCATCTACTGTAGCACAGACTGCTGAGAAAGTGAATACTGGTTATGATAGAAAGCTGTCAGAACACACACTGCATCACAGGTTGCTGCATAGCCGCAGAGTGCCTGTGGTGGACACGTGAGCATCAGAACTTGACCGTAGAGCAATGGAAGATGGCCTGGTCTGATGAATCACGTTTTCTTTGAATCACGTGGACGGACGGGTGCGTGTGCGTCACTTACCTGGGGAAGTGATGGCACCAGGATGCACTATGGGAAGAAGGCAAGCCAGCAGAGGCAGTGTGATGCTCTGGGCAATGTTCTGCTGGGAAATTTACTTTGACACGTACCACCTACCTAAACATTGTTGCAGAACAAGCACACCCCTTCATGGTAAAACTATTCCCTAATGGCAGTGGCGTTCAGAGGTCTTGTGGAATCCATGCATTTGGTGACACAAGGGTGACGTACACAATATTCGGCAGGTGGATTTAGTGTTATGGCTGATCAGTGTATGCTCACTATAAAGGACATAAGATAATGCTGTAGTAGCGTCTATATATGCCACAGAGAACACCATTTGAGAAATAAGTCACAGAAAACCGTGTGACTCTGCTTTATTGATTGATATTGATTGTAATACTGATTGTTGGCCAATATCTCAGCACATCCCTAAACAATACAACATTTACATGCTGCTTGACTCTGTAAGAGGACAAACATCAGTGTGAAGGAGCCCTGAGCACAATTTTTCAGAACATTGATTACATTTAAAGGGCAAATAACTAGATCAGCGAAGACGACGCAGACGTGATTGCAAAAGGTAATTAATGTCTGAGCATGCTCATTAAGCTTGTGCTTCACAACACATAAACATGCACACACCTTATTGATGTGCTGAGCTCACTCACGTGCCTACAGACTGAGAGTACACACACACACACATACACAGAGCTGATGTGGCAATGATCTACATACAAGGGTGTGAAGATAAATAATCTATAAGGCAGTACTGTTGGCATACGTTCAAGTCCTTGTAAAGCACACATATCAATAGGGCAAATCATTATTGAGTAATTAAAACTTTGATTACAGGTTGACAATTATAAACAAACACCTCTATGTAGTATAGGCAGACTCTATTTTAAATCATGCACCTTCCCCTCCCTCTCAACTTCCATTCATTTTCCACACCGCTTATCCTACACAGGGTCACAGGGAGCCTGGAGCCTATCCCAGGGAGCATGGGGCACAAGGCGGGGGACAACCTGGACGGGGTGCCAACCCATCGCAGGGCACAATCGCACAACACATGTCTTTGGACTGGGGAGGAAACCGCTATACACGAAGGAAACCCCCGAAGCACGGGAAGAACATGCAAACACACAGGGCGGAGGTGGGATTGGAACCCCCATCCCCAGAGGTGCGAGGTAAACGTGCTAACCACTTAGCCACCGTGCCCTCCTTCAGCCGGTCCTATTCCCCAAAATATAAAGATATATAAGCACGCTAATTTAAACACGAGGGGAGTTTCCTTTTTAATGAACATGAGGAAAAAACAAGGCTGTGCTATGACTAATCCTCTGGACTAATATAACACTACTCAGAGCTTTAAACATCATGAGCAGGACTTGGACCGGTCAGTGAAGAATTTTACAGGCAGCCAGTGTAGCTTGAATAAGACTGGGGTAATGTGCTATGAAATGCTTTTCCTGATAAGGACACTAGCTGCTGCATTCTGAACGAGCTGCAGCTTCCTTTCAGAGGCAGGCAGACGGCAACGTGTTACAACAGTCCGATCTAGAACTTATGAAAGCACGCATTAGTTTCTCAGTGTCATGTAGAGCTAGCATATTTTTTTTATTTTGGCTATTATGAGGCACCAAGCTCTAAGGGACAAAAAAAAATCAACAACAAAAAAAAACTTCAGGATTTTTTTTATGTCCACGGGGCTGGAGAATAATAAAGGACCTGAAACACAACTTTTTATTAGCTGCGAAAATCTGCATTTATGTTAATAACAGTATAATAACAAGCCGGCAGAGACACCTAGCTATGTCGGCATCAAAAGTTGACACAGGAGGGTTAAGGCGCTCGTATCGACGAATGAAGGGGTCTTTCTTAATCTCCCAGATCTCGCGATGCTTGTCCCAGGTCTTCAGGTAGGCCTGCAGGTGAGTGGCATTAGCCGTCATACCTGCAGCTATTGCAGACTGAATCTTACAGATCTCTTCGTCCTGCTCTGTGGAGATTGAAAGAAAATATAATTCGTTGTTCAAATGACTTCAAATGAATAAAACGATCAAAACAAATGTGATTCCGCATTCCCGTTCCCCGCACTTAACATTTAGGGTGTTTTTACACTTATACTAGAGTCTGTACGCATCAAATAGACTAGTTCACACATACACATTCAACTCACATTACATAACATCACACACGGTTAAAAAAAGATCTCTTTACCCTATGCCCTACTTGCTAGGAATTAGATATAAGCTCCATCCTAATAAGAGCCTGAATGCAGACAGCCTGGTAAAGTTTAGTGTACACAATTAAGAAGACATGAACGTGAGGTAGAAGCCAAGAAACAGAGGATGAACGGAGGTGAAAACGGAACTGAGAAACAGAGAATAAAGGGAATGAAGGAATGCACAATGAGTCCAACTAGATGTTCAAGCCCGAAGCAGAGGTTTAAGAGGAGAGCATGGATGAAGAACACGAGGGCCATTGCAAGCGCAGGAACAGAAAGGATTTAAGGACTGAATAGGATGGATGAAATGTAAAGAGGATGTACCAGTTATGCTGTGGACAGGTTTTCTCTGGGAGCGAACGCGTGTGAAGAGTTCAGGCAGCCGCTTGAAGCCTGAGACAGCGTTGAAGAGCTGAGAGCTGATGCTGTTTACTATCTGAGCCAGCTTGTGCAGCGTTGGGGAAAAGTCCACCTGGAGGTGACACACACACACACACACACACACACACACACTCTCTCTCTTTAAGCACCATCTTAAGTGAGCCAGTGGCCTCGTCTTGCATGATTATTATTTCCCTCAGGCTCTGTGAGCAATTTGCCTCAGGCACTCCCATGTCAACTCTGCCTAAAACAAATGACTGACCCTAGAATAATTTAAATGTGAAGCACAGTCCAAGTTAAACTCCCACTGTCTTGCTCACTCTGCTTTTCCCACTTTCGCTGACTAAGGATTATTTCCACAATATTATACACATACATCTGACTTCATATACTAATCTAGTCCTAATGGAGAGATACATAGAGTTTGACAGTAGCACTGGTTTTATTCGTTGTAGTTAGTGCTGCATATGGAAGAGCAGTAGGCTTGTCTTTCATAGAGAATATGCTCTGTTTATCCACTTGATGATACCTGACTCTGTGTATACCCTGTATGTAAACTATGACCAGCAGATCTGCATGTATGAGACAAAAATACAACCTGCTATCACTTTTTTTTTTTTCTTCTCCAAAACCTCAAGGCTTTGCATGATGACCCCAGGCACTGTTTAAAATAACAACATTATCTATATATGTTAGTATGGCTGAGAAATATGTCATGTAAAATGAGCAAGTGTTTACATCAGCTTGGAATCATGAATACACTTATATGCTAAAAAAAAACCAAAACAAAACGTGGGTGTGTATTTGTATGTGAGTAAGTGAATGAGTCAGCTAGTGTATCCCACGTATCTATTACCAGGTGGGTGCAGGTTACAGCATCATAATAAGAGCATTCTTTCAACATTAAATGAGAAAAGATTCGTTTCCATATAGGTGGGATGGCCTTTTTATTTCGACCCTTCATCTATCACTGCAGGTAAGTGGAAAAAGATGCAAATGTGAAGAGAGTTTAATGAACAGTTCACAGGCAAACAAATCCGAATCGAGAGGCAGAATTGTAGTCAAAAACATGCAATGGGCCATGCGATGTGCAAACAGGACCAAACCAAAAAGACAGGAACTACTGTAGAATGGAAGAGTAGCAATAAACAATAAACGGCTTGGAAAGTCAGGTACGAACACACTGAGTGCTACGTCGCAGTGAGAGAGTGAGACTGAGATCCGTATACACTGTGTGGCGAATGTGTACGGGTGTGTGTGATTAGAAGTCAGGTGAGTGTGAACCTGACAGAAAGTCAGTGCGTCTTGGGAAGTGTGTGATTTCGTTCGTGACTATGTATTTCGTTCGATTTCGTTCGATTTCGTTCGACAATGTATTTCAGGGCACAAAGATGAAAACGTTACGCATAGCACTACATTAATATAAGCGTCTACTATTAAATAAATTGAAGTAAGTGTAAGTTTTCATTTATGTAACTTTTATCTATAGATTTAATGTCATTCAATAATTTTTAATAGAGATGCATGTACAGTGTGCCTATGTGTGTAATTCATATGTATGTATGTGAGTTTTGTGTACCTGAGCAGTAGACCCAGGTGCGTCTTGTCTCAAAACCACCTGTACTCTGAATAGGGGGTTAGGGGAAGTCTTGCTGTCTCCATTGATTGCTTTAGAAAGAGCCTGTAAGGAGCATTTAACGTTCAGACGCAAAGCGTCCTCTACCATACAATCCATCTTCTCAGTGTATGTCACCCAATGTTGCTGCACCTGAAAACATACACACATACACCACACAAACACACACATCTTACCATCTGCTGGCTGATACACACACACGTACAAGCTGGAGGAGTCAAGCACCTGTACTTAGTATGCAGTAATACCCACCTGCAAGTACGTAAATGTGCAAAGTCACCCACGTACAAATACAACACACAGGGGAAAAAAACTACCTGGCTGAAATATCAAACCCACATGCACCTTTGGCCCGTCGTTGTGAAAGGTCTCGTAGATTCTGCTCATGATGTCGATGATATCTTGGTGTGCAGTTTTGAGTCGGCGCAGTTGGCTCTGCTGATGTTCCTGTTGGTCCTGCTCAAACTCCAGATCTTTGTATACCGTCTTGCCATCCACATGCACCAGCAACAGCTCACTTATCTCACTACAGCGCTGAGAGATGGCCAAGTGTGCAGCCTTATACTCATCTACTAGTAACTGTACCTGAGTAGAGGAGAGAGGAGAAGAGAAGAGAAGAGAAGAAAAGAGAAGAGAAGAATTCACATTGCAATTCAGTCCAGGATTTTTCCTACAGGATTTATTTGCGCTCTTCATCTGGTTTATTTAACTGAGCACATTACACAGGAAGCACATCATTTTCAACTCCTCATACACATGCCGCATGCCAAATCAAAGGAGACAGGCCTTATCCTTAAAATATCTATTTCCTAATACAAGCTGTGGAGCAGTGGTTTTCTGAAACACTGTCTAGGGGTTTCTGGGCTTTCCCCCCTCCCGAGCCGAGTCTCTCTCATACTGACACTAATCTCCTTCTCGCTTACAGTTTCACATCCAGGCTCTCATATCTGGACTTCATAGCTTTCATGGGATAAAGAATGCAGAAACGAATGAGCTTTGAGGCTTTGATGATGAGAGATGGTATAATGTGTGTGTGTATGTGTGTGTGTGTGTGTGTGTGTGTGTAATGCTAGATTCCAAGCATCTTCCCCTCTGTGCCATGCAGATGTTTGGACACAGTGCTCCGTTCCTGCTCCTGACACTGTGCCCCACCAATGACTGATATTGACTCTGACATGAACTTGATCTTCCCTCTAATTCCCACTGACTAACACGCACAAACGCACATAAAAAGCATTAATATAGTGAGAGAGAAATGGAAAGAGAGAGAGAGAGAGAGAGCGCCATAGTGATGGCAATGCACCAAGGTTGGCTGGCTCTCATTGTGGATGCTGAGGTTTTTCATGCTGAGTGCTGCCCGAGTGGCATTTATTACACAAGATGAGGCATTCATGTCTCTGCCTCTGTGTGTATTTACCACATCACTGCAGGCCACTGCCAGTTCATAATACATCACAACTTAATATAGAGCCTGCATAATAAAGTGCCAGTCATAGCATGCATTTATCACCTGCTAACGCACACTACCAGTCAAAAGTCTGAACACATAGAAGGGTTGTCTTTTCTTCATTTTTACAATTTTCTGTTATTTATGAATAATAATGAAGACATTATAAACACAATAAAATAACACGCCTTGAGTTCCCAAGTTGGCTGAGCACTTGTTTACATTCTAAATGAAAACTACTTGCTTAAAGTAACAACTTAACACAGTAACGCTTTTCATTCAGGTTCCCTTAAGCAACCATTTTTGTCATTTATTCATTCATTTACTCATTCATCCTCAGTAACCACTTCACCCTGGTCAGAGTTGCGGCAGATCTGGAGCCTGTCCTGGGAACACTGGGTGGGAATACACCCTGGATGGGATACCAGTACATCCCATGGCACCATGCATACACATTCACTCCTGCAAATTTGCAATTTAGCATAGCCAATCCACCTCCATGCATGTTTTTGTGAGGTGGGAAGAAACTAGGGAACCTGTAGGAAACCCACACGGACATGGGGAGAACATGTAAATCTCCCTGGAGCTGTGTGGCACTGCATTAGTGAACGTTAACAAACCATGAACCTCAGCATTAATAAACCACAAGTAACGATAACAAAGTAAATTCACACGTGTATTAAACGACATTTGTTTCGATGGCAAATAAATACACCTGCACTGACTAATGTTTATTCAATTCATGACTAAAAATAAGTCCGTATAAGCCTCAGTTCTGAATTTTGCCAGTGAAGCACAATGGTTAATTACTGTGTGTCATGAATATCCCAGAGGGAGATCCGGACTACAGTTCCCGGCATGACCACCTGCACCTGACCTTCATTCATGTTAACGAGCACTTATGGGTGTGTATATGCGTGTCTGTCTTGCGTTTGTCTCACCTTGCCATTGTTTCTGTTCTGGTCTTTGTTGTTATGTTTATTCCTCACCATAGTGTTTTTGCCTCGTGTTCAAAGCTTCTTTTGTGTTTCTTTTGATTATTATTAAGAACTTAATCTGCACTTGCGTCCATCTCCGCCTCTGAACCCTGACACTGTGTTTTGTGTTAATATTACTTATGGATGGTATGAACAATGCTTAATGTAGGTAATTAGTCAGCTTATTTGGCTTATTATTATTAAAAAAAAAAAAAAAGTGTTAGTTATTGTATTAATGCTGATTTTCATGGCGTGTTAACGAACGTCGGTTAAGGGAACCTTAATGTAAAGCATTAGTGAATTCATTTTAAGTTAAAAAAAAACAAAACACACTTATTTTATGCAAAAACTAATGATTAAAAACATTTTGTAACATGAGCAATAACTTCACTATTTGCATTTGTCTTTAGAAACAAATTAAAATCTAAAACTTTATCCGAATGTCTGAAAAAATATAGATTTAAGTCAAACCTTCGGCTGGTTGTCTATATCAGAATGAAATATATGACAGCAGAGGCAATTGCGGAGCAGACTATCAATGGAGCAAACAGCATTTTAAAGCAAAAATATTTGAAGAGAGATAAAACATTAATGATTGTAAAGCTTATATCTGGTTTTCAGAGTCAATAGTACTAAATTATATTGCATTACATAGTCTATAATACTGAGTAATTGAGCAATGATGATTTTTTTTGGGAGGCTTAACCTATACATCTGCCACACTGTAAAACAAACAAACAAAAATTATGTTCATTTACTGGACCTTTCTATATAGCACTCCTAGCAAAACTTAAATCAAAATAACAACACACAAATGATTGACATTCTTAGGAAACTCCACCTCCAGCACAGTCCAGAAAATAGCTTGGTTACGCTGTGCTTTTCACCCTCTTCCCTTTCTCAGAAAGGTGATCCCTTACTGCTCTAAACTAATTGCTGTGCATCGATAGGTTTGTCTGGCTGCTTGCCTGGTTCTCCCTACACACCGATTTGTCAAAGAATTTTCAGACTTCATTAAAGTTAATTGTTGTGTTACAGTTTTGTATGGGTGCCTTAAGACTCTTTTGTCATGTACTAATATATGTTTCTTTCTATATCCTTGTTTCTGGATTGTTTAAGGCCTCTGAAGAGCTTCTTTTTGGAGAGGTCTACATTAAATGACTTGTAGACTTGTTCCGCTAGCATTTCAATACACCTCTTTTCTATGTATCGGTCCTATTAGGTCCCCTTATTCCTTATTACTTATTCACTTTAAGACTTATTGATTATAATCATGCATTACAGCCTTCTACATACAACTAAAAGGAGCGTTGATCACTTTTGCTGGGTTCCTAAAATAAAGATGACCACCAGACATTGACCACAAATTTGACTTTAGCCTACTGCTTGTTGCACTGAATGACAGTTAAACCACATCTCCAGGAACCAGTAACATCTAAACCATCACATCAATACTCAGTACATGTGAAGTTCCAGAAATCCTTATCTTTGGTATTTAAAGCATAAATGATCCGGGTGTCGGTTGTCAGCATGTGGTGGACAGTTTTACCCTGTCATGAGAAGGTTAATGGATGCTGACCTTGCTGGCATGCAGTCTGCAGTCACTGATGAAGAGGCTGGTTGCTCCCTTAGAGGACCACAGCAATTTGGACAAACCTGGTTGTATCTTCTTATCTAAGAAATGGATACGCTCCTGAAATAATCCCAGTGTGTCAGGAGAAAGGGCTGCAATGATCCTGTTAAAGTGTACAAATGTGTATGTGAACATTTTCATCCAAATTACATCGGGCTATTTATTTATTTATTTATTTTAACACATGATCAGCAAGGTCATTTTTGCTGCATTTTACAAAAGTATATAAGGCTATTTTATAAACACAATAACTCTAGTAATTTAATATTTAATAACAATGATTGAATTTTTTAAGTGAATACAGTCTAGTGGGAAATGCTTGCTGGAATTTGCTCGGTTTAAGTGTTTATTTTCAACTGGCATCTCCACAATGCAATAAATGTAGTGACAATATGGTGCTGATGATTCACTGGGTCTCTCTCAGAACTACAATGGGTACTTCAGACTGAAGTGGTGGTTGTGAGTGTGTGCGAGTTTGTGTGGGTATTAAAAAGCTTATGTGAGCAATGCAGGATGTTATTATACACTACTGAGAGGTTCAGGAACATGGGTGTGAGTCGTTTTAGTGTAGAGGAGATGTTCATTTCTTGTTACAGCGAGTGTTTAAAGCCTATGAAACTTTCAGAGCTCATGATGTGCATGATAACCTTGAAGTAATATGAACATCTGGATTAAGATGGCAGGCACGTAAAGTGATTTTGTTTGATTGTTGTGATTATGCAATTGAGACATGTTGCATTATACTGTATTGTTTGTGAGCCTGAATGAAAGATTAATTTCCTTTTAATCATTGAAATCCCTGCACTGGGACACACGGTAACAATTCGTCGTGAGGTGTGGTTTGTCTTGTTCCCTGGAATAGAAGGACTGCAGGATCCATGCTATTGATATGCACTGTATCAGTCATTTAACCATTTGCCTGGAGGTGCTAGATACAGTACTGTGCAAAAGTCTTAGGCACCCTATTTTTTTTTTTTGTACAATCTTATAGTTATAGATTTTTATTTTATGATTTCTACATTATATTGTACAAAGATATTGTAAAGAAAGCCACATATTATGTAAGAGACCCTTTACAGAAAAAAACACAATGAAGGCTGCTGGAGTTTCCTGTAAAATAAGAAGCGAGTGCGACAGTCAAAATCTCCAGAAGAACCGTGTCTGGTTCTGCAAGATGCTCAATAAAACTTACAGCTCATCTCCTTATAAAACTACACTAATTCTACCTGAGACTACTTTTTTTTTTAAGCAAAGGGTCGTCACACCAAATATTTACTTTGTTTCATTTATTAAAAAAAAAAAAAATTAAAAAGGAAGTGTTTAAGAAACATTTAATTTCAGTATTTTGAAGGCATCTTTGCTCTACAGCATTTCTTTGCATATGCCTAAGACTTTTGCACAGTACTGTAAGCACTTCACACCATTCGCAATGCTACATGGAAGGAAGAACACATACATTTTAGACATGGTCTGTACCAGCCTTAATTCTCAGACTGATATAGTCATGCTATAAGCGCGACGTATCGAGTATATTGATACTCGATACCCGAATTGTAATTTTTATTATACAGTATACTATATACTGGGTTCATACAGGAGCTACCAAATGAAATGTAGGGCATTTCGAGAAATACACACAAAAAAGACGTTACCAAACAATGTGTTGGATAAAACTTCCATTATAAGGGCATCATTAAATATTTTGCCATTTAGGCAGATAGAATAAGTGCTAGCACTATCGATGAAGAATGGGGGAAGTAAAATGTCACCATCACCTTTCTAATTCAGCAAATAATAGATTAATGATGTTACATATGGCATTTCTTTTAAATAACAGATTTTCTAGTATACTTCAACTACTTTGAGAACATAAAGCACCTTGTTTGGACCCTGAAACTATGGAACGCAATCAGTTATCTTGAAACAGGAAGCCGTTTGGGATATTAATTACACACCACTGTCCATTCACAAGATAACTGGGTAAGTGATAGTGACAGTGGGATCTCAACAGGATATGAGAGACTCTTATGAATCATATACAGTATGTATGTGGGATTATTGCAGTGTTATGTAGACCTATTGTAGTCTTTAACCAGCAGTAGGACATTCTCCCTCAAGGTACGCAGGTCCTCTCTGCGCTGACGGATCTCAGATATAAAGTGTGGGACCTCAAACTTCAGCCTCTCCCAGTAATGAATCTCATTAAACATCTTCAGTATGCTCCTACACAACCAACACAAAAAAGTGTTAGCTTCAGGAAAACAACCCATGATTTGTCAGTATTTAGGTGAAAATGAGTGTATGTGCTAGAGTAAGTAAACATTAAGCACAGCTGATATTGTCTACAATAATAACTAACTAATTAATCCAATGCAACTTGAATGCAAGTATGTGCAAAGGAGGATGCTTACTTGTTGAAGTTGATGTCCAGCATGACTGTTTTTCCCTTACAGCGGATCATAAGAGGCTGGTCAAGTCCCTTGAGCTTATGGTGATCCAGACTCTGGCTCCAGTCACTAAACAGCTTCCTGATCCGTTCATCCATTGTGTGTGCCGACTGCCTATAAGCCTCATGCACGTCCTGCCCAGTATCATTCTGTGGCATGAAACAGGCATGCTGCAGGACCTAAAGTCACACAAATATGACCAGAAACAAACAAAGTGTACAAAAGGATACACGCTTCCATATTAAAAACAAAAACATGCTCATTTCTCAATGCACACATGCACAAAGGAGTGGCTGAAATTGTCCACATATGGTATCATGCATGAATGGTTCTGACAAACAACTAACAAATGCACAGGAAGTTCAGTTCACAAACATTCACAAGGTTTAAATCACAAAATCTAAACCATACCATCACACAGCTAAAAACTGCTCAAGTCTCAGAAATTCCCCTAGCTCAACACAGCTCATATGGTAAACATTAAGCTTTGAATCTTGCCTTCTGTTTGCTTCTAAAAAAAAAACTTTTCTTTTTTTATATTTTTATTTTAATCATCTTTACTTTGCAAGGAAACACAAACTAATCATATCTGTGTGCAATTAAGGCTCTCTGCTGGCCTTAATTGTGTTCTTAATGAAGGCAGAAAACTGAATTTAAACACAGCAGAGAGCCACCATGCTCAACAAATTGATGGTGCAGCAAAACAGAGAGAGAGAGAGAGAGAGAGAGAGAGAGAGAGAGAGAGAGAGAGAGAGAGAGAGAGGAATATCAAATATATGGAGTGAAATGTAGGGAGAGATACAGATAAAGAGAAAAATGGGGAGAGAAAGTAAGCAAAAGGGGTGGTGGTATGGTGGGATGGGGGTGCCACATGGTGAGTGGAGCACACACGAGAAACAGCTGGGTTTAAGTGTTAAGGCCGGTGAGGACGGAAGGCATCTGGCTGAGCTCCAGCGGTCTTGGACCTGGCTGATCCCAGCAGCCCACACCTCGCAGGAATTTGAAATGCAGTTAAGCTGCACTGTGACACCAGCCAGTCTGAGATCAGTGGAGGGGATAGTCAGTAATCGAATTCATTTGTAGCTAAAGCCCTACAGAGCTCACCTACATGGGCTGATCAAGTCTGGGTACATGCTGGGTACACCCCAGCTAATAAGATCCTGTAATCACCTTAATGCCTATAGTGAGGGTTTATACAGTACGAGGGTTCATCCACTCTCCGGTCCTTTGATGCACAGTTTCAAAAGACTAACTTTTATGACTGGAATAAATTGGGCATACAGTATTTCTTTAGATGTCCTACATGTTTACGACTGATCCATCTGTTTCCGTTCCTCCGTTTTAGATCATGCACAGCGAGGTGCTTATAATCCTGTGTACACCTGTGCTGCCAGAATGTTCTGTTTTGTTTTCGTTCATTTTTCCTCCTCGAGTGTTTCCGCGTTTTACGATCTTAAAGTAAATTTCTATGAGGTCTGACAACAGACCTCTGACAGACTTGAACTAAAGCAACAGATATTCTTCGCCTCTTCTGAACTTGATCTGTTTTTGCTGGTTGTGAGTCCAATGATGCACCTGGCCGTCTTTATTTAGCATTTCTGGTCTCAGGTTTGGGAGTGAAACGATAGGCGTAGGAGTACAGCAGAAGGAACGGTGTGGGGCAGCACTGAAACGTGACTAACTGTGGACCTGTGCTAGCTCTGCAGTAGCTCTGCTAAGTGGATGTGAGGAGGGAATGGCCATCAGAAAGACTGACCGGCAACACAATACAAATTTGTCGTTTGCCTTTTCCTGTTTCAATTCATGGTTTCGCTTTTCCTTTTGTATTGATTTTTATATTATTACACTTTGCAGTACCTGACCAACCATGTGATTATAAAAATGTTCAACACCCACTGACTCAAACACCTGCTCTCTCTCTCTCTCTCTCTCTCTCTCTCACACACACACACACACACACCTCCATTTGTCTGTCTATACGGCGGCGCATGGCTCGGACCCAGTGAGCCTGGCCAGCATACTGAGGCATATGTGCAGGAGTGCAGACTTCCTTTTGGCCCAGCTTTGTTTTCATTAGATCCAGATCCTTAGTGAACAGGCTGTACACCTTCGACTGTCTGTCTAAAGTCCCCCTGATGGCCTAAGAAAAAGAAAGCGAGCAAGAGAGAACAAAAGCACAGGAGGGACTAAGATAATGGTTTAAGAATATTTAAAAAAAAAAAAAAAAAAAAACAACAACAAGAAAATGGAGTACAAGTTAAACCATGGTAATTAGCGTAGGCTGAGGTAAATTGATCTTAATCACATATGCAGCGGATAACAAAGAAGGGAGCACTTCAGCAGAGAGCATGCGTGCATGGGGCACTAATACCTGCTCTGAATGCCCTGCAAATGAACGAGTTCGAGGGAATAAAAGCCGAGCTGAGGGAGCGCTGAAGAAAGACAATAAGAGTTGCTGTGTGGTCTTGTAGTGAAAAGGGAACTGGTCAGTGCACAACATGTCAAAAGCTCATGAATCAAAGCTTCTATTATATTTCAGGGTAATGGTGTAAGGAATAAGATTTTGCAGAAGAGATCTATACACCTAGGTACACATTTTAAAGTACAGCCAAAGATCAGTTTTGAAGGATATCAACATTAACGACTCACTAAGACGATGAATCTTAATAAATCCTGCTTCCAGTTTGGGATTTTGCAGTTAAACTCAGAGGTCATGCTTTTATTTATTTATTTATTTATTTATTTATTTATTTATTCCGATGTCAGTTTGTTTCTTCAGATGTAAGGCTAACAGCTGACTGTATTGTCCAGGGATGATCAAGTTGTGACCTGTAGATAAATGCAACCCTGCAGATGCTCACCTCCCATCTCCTGTCTACAATATTCGCAGAACATCACATGTTTTTCTCACTCGTGCTGCAGCCGCTGTTTTAATGTTGGCGTTTAACATTGTTTTATTGCCAGTTCTGTTTTATTGTTTCTTGCAGGGATTGAAGTGAAAAATTGTTAATGACTAAAACTAGGTGGGAAGGAGGTTATTATACTATATTACATAGTATAATAACACGCAATATACTGTATAGCAAATCTGTTCGTTTCATTTCTTTTCTCTGTGTAATCGTTCTGTTCGTCCTCATTTGAAGTGGAATTACTCGACGTTGTTAAAAGCTGCTATTGTCACACACTGCCAGCAGCAGCAGCAGCACACATGATTTTCTGGGTTGACCTGGACAAAGCAAAACTTGAAGTGTGAACCTGCATGAGAATTATTATTATTTTTTTTTAAAATTGAAGTTATGTACTAGTTCATGAAATTTAATCAGGTGTCACTCCAAGTCCAACTGGCACAGTAAATTTCTCTTATATACACAGGTTAAATGTGTATGAATATGAAGACAGGTATGTGTAAAACAGACAAAAGCCAAAAGTAAGACCTCTCGTGCAGAAAACTGATGGAAGAGGTCGAGAAGTTGAATTCCATTGTCCACTGTTCTGACCGTCAAAAAAGCGGTGTTGATCAAGTTCTGCATCATCAGCTCCAGTTCCTTCACTGCTGACCGAAATCTTGAAACACACACACACACACACACACACACACATATATTATGGGATAAAAAAATAAATGGTAAAAAGCAGACAATTTGTGCTATTCCTTCAAAGAGAGAAACAAAACAAATGAACAAATATACAATATACAGTAGCTCAGTAAAAAGAAAATGAGGCAGACAGAAGTTCACAGTATGTACCCTAAATAAACTGCTATTCCAAAGCACTAATCAAAGACCAGAAACAAACCCACACGCCTCTACATATACACAATCATGATGCAGATTGATATTTTTTTTTACGTGCGCTCAATATGCTGTTGCACTGTGTAACACTTGCCCCAAGCAAGAGCACAGCTGTCTGTCTTGGCAACAACATCCCAACCCTACAACCTCCCTTGACCCCAATCCATCATCTTGTCCATCAGCACAAACACACGTCGCACACTTTCCTAGGGTCGACAGGGCTGGGGGATAACTGGGCGGCCCAAAGTTTCTGGAGGCCACTGCCAGACCACGGTCTGATGCACTAAGTATATATGCGCACCACTCACACACCCTGTCCATTTTTCATGACGGTAGTCAGATGAGGAGTCGAGTTATGAATTACAATAAATGCACTTTTCTGTCAGCTACCACATCCACCCTTACACACACACACACCGTAATCACTGGTACATTTAGACGCAGCCTACGCTGAAAAGGAACAGCTCTGTGCATCTTGAATTCATCTTTATATCATGTTTTACAAAAGGCTTATACTGAGCTACACTATATGGCCAAAAGTATGTGGACATCTGAGAAAATCCTATTCATTAATATTGAGTTGTTCCCTCTTTGCCGATATAATAAGCGCCACTCTTCTGGCAAGGCTTTCCACTTGATTTTGAAGCCTGGCTGTGGGGATTTGTGCTCGTTCAGCAACAAAAACACAAGAGTTTTGGCACTGATATTGAAGAAAGAAATCCTTCATTTCTCACATATATGTTACAATACAGCAAAATCCTTCTTCTTCGCATATTCCAGCTGAGGGGGTTGGAGACAGAGCTTAGGGTCAGCCATGATATGATACCTGGAGCAGATAGGGTTAAGGATATTGCTCAAGGGTTCAACAGTGGCAGCTTGGCCGTGCTGGGGCTTGAACCCCCGGGCTTCTGATCAATAACCACTGAGCCACCACTGCCACCATTACCATGTTGGGCAAGAAATTCTGGGGACCAGCCTGCATTCCAGTTCATTCCAAAGGTGTTCAGTGGGGTTGAGATCAGGGCTCTGAGCAGGACACTTGAGTTCTTCCACTCCAAATTTGGCAAACCATGTCTTCATGGAGCTCGCTTTGTGCACAGGGGCATTGTAGTGCTGGAACAGGTTTGGGCCTCTTAGTTCCAGTTGAGAGAAATTGTAATGCTGCAGCATACAAAGACACTCTGTACAATTATAATACGTCCATTTTATACAACTGTGTGCTTCCACCTTTATGGCAATAGTCTGGGGAAGACCCACATATGCCTGACAGGTGTCCACATACATATAATGAAAACCTGATTAGGAACAGTTTAGTTCACACACACACACACACACACACACCCCTTACCTGTTGCAGGAATTATGCCAGGTGGTATTTTTCAGCTCAAAAATGCCCTCACACTCATAGTACAGGTTCTGCAGACTCTTGTCAAACATGGCTTCAATCTTCAGCAGCTTCCTGGTGATCTCCGGCCCCTGATGTCCTGCAATGCATGGTAGTGGCAACTGTACACCCTCGTCACGACGAGCAAACTGCCGCTGACAGTCACACACCTGAGAGAGAGAGAGAGAGAGAGAGAGAGAGAAGGTGAGAATAGGATTGGGAAAGGTAAAAAATATCTGAGTAAGAGTCATATATAACATCAAGTATAATTTAGTGAAATATAATAATAAACCTTATTCAATAAAGTAGTGCACAGTGAGATCTGATCATAAAAATGAGCTTGCACAAATTTTACCACGCTGTTACCACCCAGAAGTACAATTAGCCAACAACTGCAAATTTTAACTCATAACAATTTATCATTGTGCTTAATAACAATTTATAGTTACATTTAATGTGGAATGACAAGTTCTCTCCTGTTATCACATACTTATAGCAGCTATAAACAGTAATTCCCTCACCAGCCCCCCCGCTTCTTGTCTTTGATTTGATAATTTTTGAAAAAGTGCCTATTAATGAAGTTGAAATACTCAAACAAAACCACAAGGAAAATTTGCTTTTCAATCATTTATTCAACAGAAATATCAATAGATGTGATATTTTGTGGAAAAAGTAAGTACACCCATGACCTCAGAAGCTAGTATTGCCCCCTTTAGCAGAAATAACTTCTATGTGTTTTGCATAATTGTCCACCAGGCTTTCTGGAATTTTTGACTGCTCTTCCATGCAATATTCTTTCAGGTTTTCTTGCATATTTGTTCTCTAATTTGGTGGGAAGTTTGTGAATGATAGATGATAGTCAGCTGATATCATCACTTTGGAGTTTGCATTATTTCCCAATTGAATGTTGTTTTTTTAGCTAGATCCAGAACTTGTAGTGACTAACAGAAGGTGATGGTGAGTTGATCCATATTTTGTACATCAATCTTGGTTATAGTGGGGGAGAAGGAGTGATCTGAGCCCTTTCATCAAAAAGTCATCTTTTTTAAATCAGTTGTGGGTTTTATCTAGCATCCTAACACTATCCAGTTTGTAGCAAACACTCCTATAATACTAAATAAATTCAATGTGTGAAAAACTATTTCCTGCCATACTAAATAGTGTGTCACTACACAATTGATTTTAGTACTATTTAGGTATACTACTTAGTGGGCGTTTGGGACACAGCCTTGAATGTGTGCAGTTGCTGGCATAGCCGAGACTTTAATGCACACAGTGGAGGAAGAGCGGAGTACAACCCACCTTACTAAATGTTCTTCTTCAGTAAGTAGCTTGCATTAGCATCTTTCTACCAGAGTGGGCGAAAGATGCTAAGATGCAAAGATGCTAAAGATTCCCTAAACTTGCTCCCTGTAGCAAAATTGCAGCTTTAATTCAATCTAATTATACTGATCGATATCTGCAATTCTTTGGTTAATGCTTTGTAATACTTAAATGCGGCATCTATGGATATTACATATTCCGCCTGCTACCTTTATAAAATACAATTCCAGTCTTCTGTTCATATATGATCCTGGCCTAGCTTGGCCTGTTGTTTACCTCAAGCAGCTGTGTACATCTCTGCACGAAGCCGTCCAACGAAGAAAAGATCCTGCTCTGACTGAGCGCCCAGCCTTCTTGAGAATGCCTAATCCAGAAAAAGAAGAAGGGAGAATGAGGAGAAGAGGGGGAGTTAATACATCATTCTTTGTGACATATGAGTAAGCACCAGTAGGGGAAAACGGGTCTATATTTGCCATGTCATCGCTCCTTACAATCCAATGTTTCAACTGTATGTAGTAGAAAAACAAAACAGCAGCAAACTGTCATCCATAACAGTGAAGGATAGGGTCAAAAATGATCTGTCATTGGCATAATTGCATCCGCCCAAGTTCTATATCAGCGGGGCAGCCGTTTCTCAGATTGCTTTTCACACTTCATTCTTTTCCTGATGGAAAGGTAATCCTCAGCACAGAGCACAGACAAACACATTTAGCCAAGCTGTGCAGGAGGAAAAGAGAGAGGAAGGGAAAATGCGAGCACCACTTTTAGCAGGGTTGTTTCACAAAGCAATAAGGAGAACTTGGGTGTAGGCACATGGGTGAGAGAGACAGAATACATTACCAAATTAAACGCAAAAGAGACAGTCTATCCGAAATGTTGCCAAAATTTATAATGGGAATAATAATTTAAAAAAAAAAAAAAAAAAAAGATCACAGCTCACAGCTAAAACAAATCTGCACTGTCTCCTTACTTTGAAACAAACTTCTTATAATCCCTCGAGCAGAACAGCTTTAGATCAGCACTAAGAGAGCAAATCAAAATAGGATAAAGCAAAATCACTAAACAATGTGGAAACATCCTAGCTGAAATACTGTGCCAAAGATATATATTACATCACAAAGAACTGATTAGAAATCCTTAAAGAGGTCAAATAAACTGTCTGAGCAGATCTACAGCTCTGTCACCCAAAGCTGATCTACACAAAGCTGATCTACACTGTGTAACCTCTTTGTGCAGACACAAAATGTCATGGCTACCCAAAACAATGCATGATTACTATCAGACAGTTGGGTATGATTCCCCTTTACCATCAGAGATTCGAGAAATAGTTCTTTTTGTTGTATAATCGTTATTATTATTAGGAATGCAGCACATGACTGTGTTTGTGCATAGAAGTGTAGACCACAGACCTATATTTTTCCATTAATGTTCATAATATGGATGACATTTTCAAATCATTTGAAATAATCTGGAAACATTTGAATTGGTTTAAAATCAAACCGAGTTAAAATAGTATTGAATTGAAAGCAGAAAAGGCATGAGCAAGGCTGGAAGAATGAAGAAAAGAAGGAAGGAAGTAATAAAGGATTAAAAATGACTGACAAAGCATAAAGACAACAAAAAAAAGAAAAGAAAAAAAAGAACAGTATGTAGGAGGCAGAGAAGGAGATAGTAATGCGGACATGCTGTGCCTCTCATTCATGTTTCTTTGGGGGAGCAGGGCCTTCACTGAGGGCAGGAGTTGAGAGGATCATGGGAAAAAGTGAGAAAGGAGTAGTTATATGGAACCAAACCCCCCTTTTAACTGGTCATTTCTCTTTCTAGCGCTACAGTTCAGAGAAAGCTCTTTGAAGCTCAGACAGCTTTATTTCAGCACAGACACTGATAAGAAGCTGATGTTGAGATGCATTTTCTGTTATTCCTTTCATGTGCAAGGGGCAATATACATATACTTTAGTTCTCAGGGAGCGGTTATGTTTATGTTTTAAGCTACCACTCTATTTTACTTTTAATGCCAAGCTGTCTTTTGAGAAATTGCAATATTTATTATTAAATGATTTGATTGGGGTTTTCTACTGATGTCAGGCCATTTTGATTTTTGGAATATGATTACCGCAAGGAGATAATATTTCACTGTGCGAGAGCTGAAATTGAAAAACAGAAATAAATGAATATAGGTGGAATATACTTTAAAGCAGATTCCTAGTAGATTTTACACCTGTATACTAAATCATTTTACATTTCAATTCCCAGCATGCATGCTGTATTTAACTCGTTCTTACTCTACATGCTTTACTGAACTGGCCTGAGAAACAGAATCGCACACAGTAGACATAATGTCTGCTGTAAACTGTGGTCAGCATCATAGTGTTGCTATTATTCTCAGGGATAAATGTCTAATAAAAATATTTTAGGCACATGGAAAGCCATCCAAGCCACAAGTTAATTAAGGCAAGTTCATGGAGATGCCCACAATGCATCACAACAATGTAAGCACAGTGGAAAAACACAGAGGGAGAGAAATCTCCCACAATTGGACAATGATGTTAACGTGAATTACTCAGACTAAGCCTGAGTAAGATGAGAAGGGCCGAAAGAATGCAGCTGAGCAAAGCTGAAAGAGAGGTTAGACTGAGACAGAGAGGTGTTCAAATAAGTTTTAATCCTCCAGTGATGAATACGCTGTCCAAACAGACGGGAGGACACATGGGTGAATGTTATGTCTCAGGAGTAACAGCGATTACAAGCGATAGACCGTGTTTGTGTTTATGCTATTCACCTCTCCCTCACTCTAGGGTCGTGTCCCTTTGAACGAGTTACAGCGCCACACAAGCTGTGATAAAGCATGATTACAAAGACTCAGAGATGCAGGGTTAGAGCCCATTTCCCTCACTGAACCGGGTACGGAAGGGCACAAAACGTAGGCCGTACTGCAAAAATACATTTGGTGAGCATAGGCACACTGAGAAATCCAGAAAAGATCTGTTTAACTACAACAAGAAAGAGTACAAAGTGAACAGGATCAAACAACAGACACATACACAGTCATCATTTTGCCTTTTCATTGCTGGACTGTTGGTTTAAAGCACTATGATCATAACATATGATTATAACCACAACGGATAATTATGAGGTCACTTCTTCTCAAGAAATCCTCCAACGATTCACCATCGATCTGTCATTACGATCATGCAGAGCCAAGAAGCTGAACGAGAGGGTTAAACTTCATTAAGGCATCCACAGAACCCTACCGCGCTCTTTACTGGGCAACCTTTTAAAGGCATTGTCTGCGAAATCTAACATGATTGATTCTACAATTAAATAAGCTGAGGAAAGAGGAGAGACTGAAGGAGTGGAAAAAAGAGAAAGTGAGCGAGAATGGGAACGTCAATGAGAGGAAAGAAAGACAAAGAAGAGGAACAGAGGATGTAAAAAAAAAAAAAAAACGGGTTGGAACAGAGAGCTGTGGGAGAGAAGAGTGAAGAGAGAGAGAAAGTATGGAAAGTAATGAGAGGGGAAAATAAAGTGAGAGAGACAGAGAGAGAGAAAGAATGATAGAGCG
This sequence comes from Stegophilus panzeri, assembly GCA_024331685.1. NCBI lineage: Eukaryota > Metazoa > Chordata > Actinopteri > Siluriformes > Trichomycteridae > Stegophilus > Stegophilus panzeri. The sequence continues at coordinate 20,395,352 of JANDJT010000206.1, read as the reverse complement.
GCCACCCAGAGGACAAAGCAGAGAGGACAGTCTGCAGCTGTCCTATAACACCATATTAATCATGTGTCAGAAAGTCATGGTTGCGAATACAGAGTCGAGATTTACGCACATATATACACAAATAAACAGCCTGACACAGAAACACATCCCACATCGACTGACCTTCTGGGGCTCGAATAAACCAAATAAACCGATCTCTGCTTATAGATAAGCCCCAAAAAACAGCCGGCACAGGAAAGGAAGGGGGGTGGGGGAGAAGAAGAAAGAAACCACATATGTAGAACCTTTTGATTCAGATTGAGGTCTATCCCTGCTGATCTAGCTAAGGCCCTGCTTTGATCGATATTTGGTGTTAATGTATTTTGCACTGAGCTCTACAGTGGGAATATGCCACTTAACCGCTCAGCACCTGCTAGATTGCTTTTGAGGTGGCTGAGGTGTTGGTGCTATTCAATTCTTTGTGCCTGCACCAGTAATAGCAAGCTGACGCTAACAGCGTGAGTCATTAAAACATGTCCCACAGTACACATATTTCTCAGAGCTCACAAACAAATCATACACAGACTTCAAAAGCAGCGTTGGCCCTACCACATCTGGTGCCCTTGGCAAGCTTCACTTAACCCCCCACACCCCGACCTTTATGCTTCCGTCTTTGCACATGCTGCCAATACATTTCTTGTGTGTACTCGCAGAAAGGTTTCTTCAAAACCTGTATTCTTTTATTTGACTGGTGTGCTGGCGGCATGTTGAGCTCTAGTTCAATATCAAACTGAAAGCTCGGTCCCCTATAGACAAAGACTAGGTCTGTTGGAAACACCATGAACACACACACACACACACACCCCTCCCACGCCAGCACATGATGGCTAAAACAGGGGTTTACATCCACTACTTCACTCCATCCCTCTTGACTCGTGACAGTGACTCATGTACACATGTGTGCACATCTGCGCAAGTGACAGTCTTTCTGTCATGTCTAAAGAAGAATTGAAAAGGTGATTCTCCCGTTCAATAGTTCACCATTTTGCAACTTCATCATTTATAAACCTGTCACTTGTACCTAGGCGGCTTATCTTCACAGGCAATACATTGCAAAGTAGAGACAATTTAACCTCTTTATAGAAAGCTGCTTCATATGGAATTCATACAGAGACAAAAACATACTCATGATGTCAGAGTTATGCAATACATTTTGTGTCTGCGGAAAACACAAATTCACATACATGTATACGCGTGCATGTTGGTTAAAGATGATAACTGCAAATAAATAAATAACATTGTGTTTGTCGTGTGAATCTGCAAACACATTTGCCTATTTATGGCAGTGTTTCAACCTTACAGTAAAAACAAAAATAAAATTACTGTGGAATTTCATTCTAAGCTTCATTTTAAAACTAACAATATAGTATGGTTGTACTTAAAAGTAGCTGAAGCTGGTGAAGTTTCCTAAGAAAGGTCTGAAGAGAGAGACCCCCGTCTGAACGGCAGCCCTGCCTGAGCTGCGACCTCTCCAGGCTATGGGCTGTAACTAAGTACTGGATGTAATTGGGTGGATGGGGTCGGCTGCCCGTGTGTAGGATTGAAGCTATAGGCTTGGCGAAATGCTGTTGAAAGGGGCAGCAGGCCCATGCTCCAGTGCTGCAATGAGACCCTGCTATAATTAAACACCATGCAGGAGGCTGCCGGCTCACTAGACAACAGTCTCTCTCACATCAGCTTAGACTCATGAGCAGCAAGCCTAGTGGAAAACAAGTAGGCAGCCTGGTGAAACGTCCCACATCTTTACAATTCCAGACTCAAGCTTCAACCTCTGGGTGAGGCACAATGACAGACTAATATTCTAAAAGCTAATGCCTGCACCACAGCATGATAGATAAAGGAGATATTCGCTACTGTTCAGAAGTTTTCCTGTATTCATTCATCATTCACGCATCTTTATTAAGTGCTTCATCCGTTTCAGCGTCGCATGGAGGATCTGGAGCCTATCCCAGAAGCACTGGGCACAAGGTGGGAGAATTCACCCCAGATAGGATGCCAGTCCATCACAGAGCACTATTCACACACTCATTTACACCTACGGGCAATTTATTGTTTCCAGTCCACCTACTGAATGTTTCGGAAGGTGGAAGAAAACCGTAGACCCTGGAGAAAACCCATGAAGGCATGGCGAGAACACAGGAAACTCCAATCAGATAGTAAGTCAAGCTCTGTATCAAACCCTGTATAAGGACCCTGCTACCCACTATGCCATCTGTATACAATACTGTGTATGATGTACTGTCACTGTGGCACTGCAGTTCACCTTGTTTTGACTCTGTACATGAGCACGATAGAGGTCAAATTATTTCATTTTCACCTCTAAACACACGTTGCTTTACATCATTCATTCATATTCGTTGTCAAATATTTAGCACTCGTTTCACAAATCATTTGCGGCTGATGACTCACTTACTTTAAGTCTGTGACGCACAGACTTCATCAAATGCGTTTTAAACGCATCCCTGGACAAGCCTTCAGTGCAACGGTTTCTGTTCCTGCTTGTTTCAGCAGTTTTTTTTTTAGTCTTCATCTTGCCTACAGTATATCCAGTGGGTTTGAGTGATTGATTTCAAGAGCATGACAATTTCTGACCTTGAAAAACTTGATAGCTAATTCTGGAAAGAGTTTTTGTCTTGGTTCAAGGGTGAAGTGAGTATGTTTTGAGGCATGTACTGTAGTTGAACCTGAGCAGATTTATGGCACTTTATGGCACATTTCAAAAAATTCATCCTGCTTTTGTTGTTATGCTGTTAAAAGTCATAGATTTAATAAAGACCAGCTACACATGCCCTATACCACCATATTTCGCAAATTACATGCTATGTTTTCTTTATTTTCGCAAACTTTCATCATTGCTTCATTCTGTCTAATTAATCTAACTCTATACATAAAACTACACAAGCATTTATTATACTTATATCAAGCTATAACCATTCTTCCAATATGCATCAGTCATAATCCCAGCTCTCTGGACCTGCTAGTGCAGTGGTTCTCAACCAGGGGGGTGCGGAGAGATCGGAAGTGGGGCGCAAATTGTTTTCAAGAATAAAAAAAAAAAAAAAAAAAAAAAAAAAAACCACAGACAGGGCATCATTTGGGTTCTCGGTGTATTTTATTGCTTTTCATACAGAATGTGAATAAATGGAAAAACTCCGCACGGCAGCTGACATAGACGTGAATGTAAAAAGAAGCAAGCGCAGGTGTCCCGCTGATTGATTTAACAATGTCACGGATAACGAGACGCGCCCTTCGTCCCAATTTTATCATTCGTATGCGAATGTTTTTAGAATGCAACATGTAAAATAGTTCACGTTATTACATCCTAGTTCTCTTATTCAATGTAGTTATAGTGTTCAGAAACATTTTTCATTCATGTTCCATACCAGTCTGTTATATAGTTTTATAAAAGTTATTTTTTTTTAAATCATAAAAGTTAAAAAAGGTAATTAGAAAAGTACAAAAAAAGCGCAAAAATGTATCTGTCAAAAACAG